>JABFEB020000104.1:1080593-1104889 GCA_019775895.2 Stomatorhinus ivindoensis
TTAGCATTTTTCAGATAGAAATGAATGAGCGGTCCCCATAAGGATATGTTTACCCTACATGTGTGTGTGTGTGTGTGCGTGTGCGTGTAGGTGTGTGTATGTGTGTGTCCATTTGCAGCCTCGATCCTGTGAAAATATCTGATTCCCAATTTTTTATGTCTATCCATTGGATTAAATCCCACAATCTATGACTTTTGCAAGAAAAATTCAATGATTATTTGGATTATCATCATTCACAAATTGTTGCCAATTGCTCTGTAAAGGGCTGCATGAAATGGTGTGTGGTTGGTTTTGTGGGTACTTCTAAAAACATTCTGCCTAACTGTGCGTTTATCATGGCTCTAATGGATCAGATGGTCAAATAACAATATCCATTCAGGTTCTGCGGCCTGCATGTCTAAGTCAAGACCACCATGTAGCCTGGAGGCATTTAACTTACCTCCGTCTGTGTCTGAACAAGGCATCTAAATTCAGACTCAGTGAGCATCACTACTGAAAACAAATGTTTACTGACACTAGCCTTGGAGGTCCGGTCAGGGGTGGGGTTTGCCTGGTGGCCTGGTCTGTTTGCTTACTCAGCTTAACCTGGGATTTTGTTTGTTGCTGCCTTCTGTAGTCATGTGACATGGGCTGAACTCACCCAGCAGCTTCCGGTGACTGTGAGAATGCACGAAGACGGCAGCAAAGCTTTTACAAGCTTTTATTGTGTGTTATTCTAAAATATGAAAATCTAACTAGCTAAATAAATCTTTAGCTTTATAAAGAGTGTTCTTACACAATTTTTAAAAATGTAATCCCTGTCATTAATGAAGATGCAACTGTTTCTCAACAGATTGGTTTTGGTTTGGTAACATTTCTTTAAAAGGGTATAATTAATGGGGTGTGGTGTGTGACTCAGTGGGTTTGGACAACATGCTTGTGATGGGATGGTTGCTGGGTGAAATCCATCATCGATAGAGTGATTAGGTCCCTAACCCCCAATTACCCCAGAAAGCATCAAACCCTCCCTTTTCAATTGTACATCACTTTGGATAGAAGTGTCTGTTATACAGTGTTTATGCAACAAGTAAATTCAGAAAATGCTTGGTATTTAATTATCTATGGTAATATGAGTGTCCATGTAAGTAAAGCAAATGATGTAGAATAAGCTTTGCTTACCAAAATTTAGCAAAATTTCTGCTTTAATGTTATGGTATGTTATAACAACAAATTACTGCAATTGCAGTTGTTATTAGTGCACGCGTGTGTGACTGGTGTGTGAGTGTACTCTGTGATGGGTTGGCACCCCATCCTGGGTAGTCCTCAGGATACACTCCAGACAACCCAGGACAATCTATTACAGAAAAGTGACGTATGGATCAATGGACGGCCGGATGGATGGATGGATAGTTTTTATTATTTGTGATAATTGTCTTATTTGCTGTAGTAATCATTTCATGTATTGGGTGTCTTCAACTTTATCCGAAATAACTTATAATTGTACTGATTAATATAGACTAAAACACTTAACCATTATTTTACCTGCTGACATTATTTAAAGATACTGATTAAACTGTAACATTTAAAATGCTAATTGCCTTCTTTATTGGTGTATCCAAATGGAATCCGATCGATAAGGGAAGAATTCAATTGATTTGCTTTTGTCATGCACTGATGACAGAAGCACTTCCTTTGTTTAACTGTCTGAAGGGCATAAGAGATTTCAGCGTTGCTATGGTGAATAATACCCCAACCCTGCACTGGCAAACAGCTTAATTAATGAAGCTCAGCTGGTCCTGATGTGACTGATGAGTATATTGAGGATAAATAGGGTCAGCTGGATAAACATGATGTTGACAACTATTTACTGGATGGGTGGAATTTGCTATTGCTGTGAAGTTGTTTTAGCATGATGTGAATCTGTTCCTGTTCGTGCCAGAAAACAGGCCCCAACCAACACCATGTAACACAGGGCAGGAAAGTGGAAAGGATTTTTATTTTTAGGAACTGGGGTCTTTTCCAAATCCAGGGCAATGAGGAATAAGACAGTGACGGCATAAAAGGCAAACCACCAACACAGAAGGTTGCCGCTATTCCGTGCAGGAAGGCGCGGACAGCCAGTGAATCTCAGGCTGCGGTATCAGGGCTGGAGGCCAGGAGACCAAATTATACATGTAAGGTATGAGAGTGTGTGTCCTGTGACGATGACACACACACACACACACACAATATATATATAATATTTTGTTAAATCTGTGACTGCAATCAAAAAATTCAAATCCATATATTAATACAATATGAATCCAAACGAAAAAAAAATCTTGTATTTTGTATGGTTCCTTATGGTTAAGGTTAGGGCTGGGAAAGAGTTAAAGTTGTCATTGTTGGGATTTGGCCTGTAGCATAGAAAGCAATAGAGGGTCCCCACAAAGATAAATGCCTAATTTATGTGTGTATGTGTGCATACAGTGGGTGTCCCCTGCTCTGTGTTTTCTGGGATTGCTTTGGGACTCTGTACTGTATCAGCGGTTATGGAAGATGGATTATTGGTCCCTATATGAGACAGCAAAGTAATTAAAGCATAAAATCTATTGAGTTGAATTGTTTCTTGAGTACAGGAGATATTGCCCAGGATAGCTGGTTTATTGGTATCCGGTTTCCTGAATATGGCTGAGAGCTGGTATATGATGTCATGATAGCCAACCGGATCCTCTGAGAGGGGATTGGTATGATGCTTCTGAGAACAGGCATAAACACCACCGAGGGCATCAGGATATGAGTCAGCAGTGCTGATGGCTCCCCGGGGACAGGACTGGGCGTCTGTGATAGCTTACAGCAGCCCGTGTGACTCAGGCTCTTTCCACTGATTCTCTGCTCTGTCCTTGTCTTGTCTCTGTGTTCTTTAATGAACCATTGAAAATCTCTGTCTCATCCTCTGGGCAGAGTCCCCGTTTTATCTGCCGGTCGGTGGTTTGTTTTCTTTTCTTTTTGCTGACATGCTTGTTAAGCTGAGGTTTAAACTTAGTTATACAGTTTTCTATGTAGAACCCGATGCAGCCTTCAGTGAGGGAAATAATAATTAGACAAAATGTGCCAAGACTGGACACTGGAGCAGTTGCAGTCTAGTGTAACGGTAGCTGAGCTTACTGGATATCAGTCACCAAAGTTGCTAATGATGCTTTTGGGTACTGGAACTGCACACTCTTCTCACAGATGCTTGTAAACAGCAGTGGGCATTATAGAAGAGAACTTCTCTGTGTATCCAGTGGACTGCAGGTATCATGGAGTAGAAATGGAATGTATTTCTACACCTAACAGTTTCCATTGTAATGGGAACCTTTTTGAACAGATGTAACAATCATTGTGTAGACCAACCTGTGTTGCTCTAATCAAACAACACCAGTAACACAGACCATACTGTTTCCCTGTAGATTTTCAGGTCCTTGGTCGACATGATCATTATTTCTGTTTATCTATATCCTAGACTCAAGATAAATAATAAATTTCTGTACAGTAAGATAGTCACAATGTACACCAATTGTATAATTTTGTCTGGCATTTCAAATCAGATCCCTGTCTCCTAGAAGCAGGGAAAACCAAAATCCATTGTGTCATGCTGGGAATTAATTTGACAGTGTAGTTTGTCCAGTCTTCAAGATGAATGTTTTCAAGCCGTAGACATGACACAGTCTCGCTAGCCTCGCCCTCCATTCTACAATCTTGTCTCTGTGGGGCCCCCTGGTGACAGTAATGGAGATATTTAATGCCCACGGAAGATGAAAATCAAATTTGAAGTAAATAACAAAACTGACATGGTAACCAACACAACTAAGAAAAGAGCAGCATGTGAGATGTCAACATACATCAAATCCATCTTGACTGGTTGTTCTTGTATTTGAATTTTCTTTTTTAGTTTCATGTGACTTCAATATATATGGGTTTTCAAACTGGTGTCTGTGATGCAGCCAATCTATTGTAAAAATGCTCATTATAAACTGAGAATATAGTATTAACTATAGTTCTACCATTTTCTTAGAAGTATTAGTTTTTATTTGCAGGGCAATGAATTCGTTTTTTTTTTTTTTTTACTCAGAGTGCCATTAGTCTCTGTGTCAGTTAGCAGACACACTTCATTTGGAGCCTGTGGGACATCAGAGAACATCTGTTATGGAGAAGGTAGAATCTCCATGGCAGAAGGACATTCTGGCTCCGGGATCTAGGGGTTTGTCAGGTTTTGGTTTTTGGCAATCGTACTCTTGTTAAAAATTCAGAAATAATAGAGAAGAGAGATGAGTATTATCAGTGTGCATTGAGCCTTATTAACCTACATTTCACTAAGGGCTGGAACTAGTGTTTAAAGTTCACGTTTACGGGTTCTTTTTATTTATTTATTTTTATCGTAGGTCTGGGGTTGCGGAGGTCATATTCAAGTCTGAACAAAAAAAATGTAGCATCCATTACAGGACAAAAGCAACGTTGTTACGTCTTCAGCAGAGGCCTTCACTTTGTTTCCCGTTTTCATTCAGCTGCTGCTGTTCTGGACCTAAGGAACCTATCTGACCAAGTATTTTTCACCAGTAAAGGATGGAAGATGTGGGGCATTTTAAACCGTTTGGAGAGAGCAGCATTTTCTTGGCCTGACACCCGTCCTCCATCTTTGATTTGTTTGTAATATCCTGTTTCTCATCCCCCCCCCCCCTGTGGTGTTAGCTGAGGCTTAGCAACAGCTTCAGTTGCACCAGGGCTACACCTGCCTGATTTGGGGAGTCGGTCACGGTTCTCCATCAAACACCCTTTTGGAGGACAAATTTGGTGGAACCTAGATACGTCCTTATTCCATACGTCATTCTCTCAGCTCACATACAATACATCTGCTGTGAGTAATGAGGCATTGCACGAGTATAGTTTCTTTCTAATTGTGCCACTATTATACAGAGTAAAAAACTAATTGGAGCATCACATAAGAGTTTGGAGTAGCATATTGTAAAGTTGTATGAAGTTGTGTTGTACAGTTCTTCCTTTTTTTAAAAAAAAATTTGGTGGGCCGGACCAGGAGTTCACTTGACTTCTGTCATGTTGCGAAGGCTGACACACAGCCTTACAATAACAGGCATAGAACTTGAGCTCCAGCACAAATTAAACGTTAGAAGAAAAGCTACCCTAGCCTCGGCGTGTAACAAAAATGCTCATTGACCAGCTCCAAGTCTATTCTCCTAGTTGCTCAGACAATTTAACAGAAATAGAAATGGTATCTGGCTTACCGGCTAGTCCCTTCTAGCCCAGGTGTGAAGAATTCTTCAAAATGCTTTTTAATTAGTACCCAATTCACAAGTGAAACAATGGGTGCGACGAAATCTATCAAAAAACACCGGGGGCTGAGGAGCCGTGATGTAAATGTCGGCATGCCGCGTTTCTATTCAGAGCTGATGCTTCCACAGCCTGCTCTGACCTCTGTCACCGTAGCAACAATGGCATATGGCAAAACATGACGAAATAGCAAATCCTCCAGAGAAGCAGAGGGTTGGCTTAATCTGGAGAGCCCCGATCAAAGTTTTCCTGCAAACTACCCTGAAAGAAATGTTCTTTTTAGGACTGGATTTGTTTTATCACTCTGCCCTTTTTAACAATGTCTTTTATTTCCCCTTTGCTGATAATCAGTTTGGAATTACTCTGACAGCGTGGCTAATGCAAAGGTAGCATGCTGCACCAGGATTACTCAGACTTAATCTCTACAACCAGGTGTTACAATCAGACAAAACAATCTTTCAACGTTTCATTTTCTGTGCCTTAATTACACTTTAATTACAAATAATTAACAGGTGGATCCATGTCCTTCAGAAACAGGTCACTAAGCATGACAAAAAACTGCAAGACTGAGCTGGGAACACTGAGACAGACAGCATTATACAGTGGAGGATAAGATGACCGCTGGATGGTAAGATCAGAATATATATACATTTCCAAACAGCCGCTGTGAAGTCCAAATTGAAAGCAAGAAGATTAAACTTTTAAATATCAACACAAATCCACAATAAGCATAATTGTTTGATAGTCAATGTAATGCTTCATAGTACTGTGTGACTTTTCAACAGCTTTACAAGAACCATCTATTCTCATTTTAATCAAAATGACAAAAATGACAGGTTGCCTGAATAAAAACACTTCTCTAATCGAACAATAATTATTATAACTTTCCATTAAAATAAAATGATTTCTTCCATCTACCTGGGTGAACATGTTAACCATCCTTCACATGCACCCAGATGCATATATGTAGATAGACGTGTCTTTTATAGTGTCTTTAAGTGCTTTTGTTCAGAAAATACTTCCAGCAAAATGATCGACAGCCATTTTTACATTTATAGATGTTTACCGGCATTGGCTTTTCAGGTCTACTCAGAGATGTCTATCCCAGCAGGCAGGAAGCAGGAGAAACACTAGACAATACTCAAACATCATTTCAGCTGGAGAATCTAAAGGAGATCTACACAAAGACAGGGACAGCACAGATATTGGAAACACAAAACACCATGTCTCCCTGTTTCTTCTTTCTCTACCTTTAAGTCCATCGCAGTGCCTGCATGGGAAGTGAGCCCTGTTTCCCCTTTCTGTACCTTTAAATCCTTCTCAGTGCCTGCATGGGAAGTGAGCCCTGTTCCCTCTTTCTGTACCTTTAAATCCTTCTCAGTGCCTACATGGGAAGTGATCCCTGTTCCCTCTTTCTGTACCTTTAAATCCTTCTCAGTGCCTACATGGGAAGTGATCCCTGTTCCCTCTTTCTGTACCTTTAAATCCATCTCAGTGCCTGCATGGGAAGTGAGACATAACTTTGCTCAAAATATCATTAACATCCTCCTCTGTTACATTCACTCCCATTCAACTTTAAACTACAGATATCTGGAGAGAAGCACTGAAATTGTTTGCTGGTTCAGTGGTTGTGTTTTGTTTTTCTTGAGTTCAGTAAATACAGGATTATTTTCTTATACGGCACATTTTGCTCATGAATTTTTGCTGACTGAATGGGCAAAGAAGTGGTACAAGAAGGGAACAGCCTTCAATTCCACTTACAATCAGCACTTTTGGTAGAAATGGGTCAAGTATGCTCACACTGCCATATTTAAACACGGCCTTAAATGTTTAAATATTCTCACATAATCTCTTCCAAAAGGTATCTGATTGGTGACTCCTCAACTACAGGAGAGACTAACCCTTCATTAATTTAAGGAAATTCAGAAATGTTCAAAAATAAAAAATAAAAAATCCTTAGACATGGATTTGTCTGGTAGATGTTAGCAAATTTCTAAAGTAGGACCCTCTCAACAGTGTAAAAAGTTACATTATGATCTAACCTCCTGTAAAGGGCAAAGTTGATCTAAAATACTGCATCCAAGCTGGTTGAACAACATGAAGAATAAATGAGACGTCATGAGTTACTCTAATGAGCATATGTTGCAATTGCATGAACTGGGATTGTTCCACTATTGATTTTTCATATGAAAAGGGAAATGTAATCTCATTGCCTGGTTGATTGTAGCAAATGTGGAAGCCAGCTGTGCTCCAGTGATATTTGATTTGAATATATGGTGATAGTTACAGTTGCATCTCTAAATCCACCATCAATGCAGTGTGGAGATGCAGTCATGCTCTTCTCCGGTATTCATTACACAATCTAGTGCAAACGAGTCGGCAAAACCAGAAAAAATTTTGGTTCATAAAGGTTTGAAATATTATGGATGAAAATTGCTTCAGGTAGTAGCATGGTGTTATATTCAATAACTATCAAAACAGATCAGACTAAATAATACATTTTGTGTCAATTCGATGAAGGCATAAATTGATAAAGGTAATTTCGTTGCTAAGCGAACTTTCATTCCATTGCCTCGACCCCGCTAAGTGCAAGGCTGCCAACTGCCGTTCGCTTTTGTCTCAGCGACGGCGCCATCACGCTTGTGGACACCACATGGGGCGATATCGTCTCCGTTGATTTTCCCCTGTCCGGTTTTGTACTTCTGCGCTGCTGGTGATGGAGCCGTACTGAGCTGATGATGAACGTGCCCGCAAATTGCTGTGGCAGCCATATTCTGTCTGCCTTGGAGGGTTTATTCAAATTCAGCCTGTTCCCTGACCGGGACATGCGCACGCCGAATCGAAGTGGAGCAAATGGGGTTGATGCATTGGTATAATATACCCATTTGAGTAACATTATATAGATGTACTTGCATTTTAAAAATTAAAGACAATAAGTTAGAAAAATATGACTAATTGTATTGTCTTTGGGTGGCATAGTGGTTAAGCAATGTAGCTTCCCTACTCCAGGCTGTGTGTGTGTGTGGGGGGGGGGGTTCCCACCATGTGCTGAAAAGCTGTTATTTTCTCCCTGTCGGGACCATCTTTTCAGTCCCCTCAAGGGCAAACTCCATTTTATAAAAATCTGTGAGTGCAATCAAAAAACTAAAAATGCCAAAAGTCTTGGTGGGATTAGGGTTGCCGTAGAAATGAATGGAGAGTCCCCACAAAGACATGAATACAAACGTGTGTGTGTGTGAGAGAGAGTGAGAGAGAGAGAGGGGGGTGGCTGCACTCTCTCCCTGCGGTTTTTTTCAGGTACTCCTGGATTTCCCCCCACAGCTGAAAAAAACTTGCTTTTAGGTGATTGGGTGTCTTCAAATTACTCATGGTCAGTGATTCTTTGCATCTGATTCAAATAGAGACATGCCAGTATTGACTTTTTGACATCATCATACTAGAGAGTTTTGTTTCAGAAATCCCTAACTGAAAAATACAAAATCATACTTCTGCCTAATAACTGGACACCAGGGATTTCAGCATTAACAGTTACTGAGGCATAACAACCTTTTCTTTGGAAAATTTATTCCTTTTCTTTTCTGCAGCTGTCATCAGTTGTCCCTCTATTATACTCAACAAGACCTATGTGGGGGATTTAAAGAGCAAGGAACAGGGATTCATCTCCCCCAAGTGACCTTGGGACTCAAGGCAAATGTTACAGGACTAATTGAGGAATCTGTATTTATCCAAGCCGATTTAAGCAACAGGGTTCTCATCTGCAGTCAGCAGACAAAATGATGAGAGTTGATTGAAGATATCGAGGCTTGAAGAGACAGTCTGCTGTTTCATATCTGTCACACCCGGTGCTTAATTTGTGCCGGATCCTGCCAGAATGTGTTCCGAAGCCCCTCTGTTTTTGACTGTCTGCATTCTAGCAACTATTCACATGGACCCAGCAGCTCTCTGGTTAAAAAATAAAAAATAGAGAAAGAATAATATAAAATAAGTACCCCTCTGGTACCCTTGCGCTCCGGGACCTGTACCCGCCTTGATACACGCCTTTGCTCTCACGTGCCTTTCGCGTTCCAGCACCTTCTAGTTTATAAATTAAACACTGATCATATGTGATGGGCCTTGAAAAAAAATATATGCTCAACCAGTATTTGTCCAATTTGCTGTTCAGGCGACCAATGCATGGCACATCTGAAGATAAACTTCAGCTTCTTAAGACACATCACTGCAACCCTATCTAAGTAATCTATGGATATTTCATTATGACTCATGGATCCTGAAGATGGAGGAATCTACCATCCTTAGCAAATACACACAGTCATTCTAACACAGCTAAATCTTTTCAGTGATCTGGTTTGATCTCTTGGAAGCATTGATGGATGTTGTGCTTTTTCCTGTGATTGATCCAATGGCGGCAGAATAAATAAGGTACTGTATTTTTGTCATCCCCTAAGGGATCATGTGACCTATTTTTCTGAACCAATCACAGCCAGTCATATCACTCAGTTTTTGTTACTCCCATTTATTATAGCCCCTCCTACCTAGTCCAACCACATATTATAATCAATAGATTTTTTCTGCCGTTGTATCAGAACTAAAGAAGTTCTTGCTAATTTTAACTTAATTTGCTTCACTGGGTAGCAATTTCTAATTTATTAGTTAATTTACAACCAAAGTATTTTTTTTTATATATCTTTCTGCATCATATCGCTTAGACCAACGGTGACTTCAGCGCAATATGAAATGTGCAAAATAGTTGCAAATGCCTATTTAGCTTATTTAATGCCCGATCATTTTAGCAATAAAATACATGTATTTTATCTTAAATTAGTCAGAATTTGTTAGGGTTCAGGCTGCCTTATGCAGTGATTGAATGCTCAATATTCCTGAAAACATCTGTGACTTTCTTTTTCCGTTAAGTCCTGACAAGTTCTATGCCATGAATGGAAAAATCTGATATCGCTGAAAGATGCTCATGGCTCGTATCAAGGGGCTAATCGAGTCAGACACATTCATTTCCCCACACTGCACAGCGGGCTGAGTGACGACATCATAAAGGTCACAAATGTCCTCAATGCATTAAATTGAGGCTGCTGCTATGTGTCATTTAACATGGTGGATAAAATCTTTTGGTTCTGATCTATTTTAAAATCAAATTATAACTTTAATTGAGTTGTTTATTTTTAAGCATCACCATCTTTCCGTTTCTGTTAAAAGGGCATTAAATGTATCATCTTGAATGAAATAATCAATTATAATCTAAGTTAAGTGTTTTATTCTGTTGACAGGCTGCCATTCTGTGGCACCCAAACCTCCCTACCCCCTATCTCAGCCCCCCAAGGGATTTATGTGAGAAATAAACAGCTTACAAAGTCTTACCTACTGACAGTAAAGATGCTGCAGTTCTATTCAAGCCTGCAGGACCAAGGACATCGCTGCTGGGGCGAGGGACCGGGGCGGGGGGGCTGGATGACAGGCAGACTCAAAAAACGTCTACACCTTTGAAGAGGCGCTCTCTGTGATTAATATGCCCATTTTAACTCGCATGCATGCAATTAAGAAATTTATTAATTCCATAACAAAAATGGCTTTCGAGAGAGATATAGTGTAATGTTTTTAAAAATCTGCGCAAAAGAAGCCTTCGAGAGAAGAAAAATAACATAATTTTTCAAATCAGTTTGCCCTCAAGGAGCAAGCTGGATGGGTTGGGAGGAACGTGACCCAGGTCAGCTGCAAACAAAACTGTTTAAAGTGTAGGGATGTCGGGCTCAGTGCTCAACCTAAACCAGCAAATATTTACCATCTGGGTCACCCCTACTGCGTCTTTTCGTGTCTCCATCCAATGCATCTTAATATTTTGTTAAAATTTAAAATTATTACCTTTTTAAGATGAAATAATAATAATAATAAAACCCAACAACCCCAGTTGGGATTGGTTTGGAAAATGGAAGGATAGATAGATGGATGGATGAATGGATGTATAGATGGATGTATAGATGGATGGAGGGATGTATAGATGGATGTATAGATGGATGGAGGGATGGATTGACTGATTATTATTATATTTCTTTCATCATGAAATCACAATGGATCTTAAGCTTGTTTCACTTTGTTTCATTTTTGCCTGAGTGGATTTTTTCCAGCACGAAGGTGAGTATTAGCAAGGAATTTCATGATGTTTTATGGTTTTACTTTGCCTCAATCTACTACAATCCATTATGGAATTTATAATTTAGTAATGACATTTCAAATAAATCTTTGAAAAAGGTACCATATTAGGCTGAAGCCTTATCTGCTGAAGCTCCCTCACAGCACTGGCTAACATCTGCTCTCTGTTTCCATCCTGTAAAATATCGAACATGATAAGATTAAATTAAATGAAAGGGATGAACTAAGACTGTTCTGGTTCGAGGGAGAAATTCCTGTGCAATAATGATTAAACTTCTACCAAATAAAAACTGTGAATCTTCACATTTGTGATTGAATATATATTTGTTTGACTTTCATTTTTGAATTTTTCAGAATTTAAGGTGTTTTGTAATAAGGCATCTGATGGGTTTAGAAAAAGGTGCAGCATAGCAGCAATGTGTCATAGTTTTTCTGAAATCTACTTCCTTAAATGTGGCTTCCTCTGCTGCCCAGCATAGCCATCAGGCCTATTTCCCAATTCCCCCTTTTCCTCACAGCTAATGGGTTTGCCTTACCACATGCAATAGTCTAATTTTATATGCTGTGACATGGCCACTATACCTCAGCTGTATTCTGAACGAGATGGAAATCGGAGGGCATAGCGTTTCTCACAGAGTGCTCCTGAAATCAATGCTAGAGACCTCCTGGTCTCTGAGGCCAGAGAAAAGCTCTTGCAGCAGTTTCAGAGATGCTGTAGAATCTTCCGGAGAACAATGGAAGTAAACAGGAGGACATAAGAAACGGGGCTGCCAGCCGTGCTATGCAGGGGCCAGCGTGTTGTTGGCTTTCAGCTCTTACCTAATATTATTATAGCAAATGTTTGAACAGTAATTAATCTAATCTGGTATATTCCTTGTAACCTGTGAAATCACAATGCTTAAACACCAGGGATGATCAACTCAGATCCAGGAGGAAGTGAAAATACCTATCAGCAACTTATCAGCAACTCTTGAACATCAATTCATGTCAACTGATGTTGCAGGTAAACCACAACTGCGTGACCTAATGAAAGGACAAAAGCTCCTCAATTAATATATATTTTCATATGTTCCTACAATTTCCATTATTCATCAGGCTGTTCTGAAAGATTTTGTTAAAAAAAGATGAACACCTTTTGATTTGGACTTTTTGTTCCCTCATTTTAGGCTGAGCATGAGGCAGTGCAGAGCCCTGGAGAGACTGGTGATGAGAAAAGATCAATATTCATTGTAAATGGAACATGTCTTACCCATGAGTCATCTGGACTTTGATAGGAAAATGTCAAAATCTACAATTAATTTTTTTATATAAAGCAGTGGGCAAAAATATAAGCATCACGTTAAATGTGTTTACTAGGTACCGAGCCTTTACAATTACCTTACAGACCGTGTGTGAATAACCTTCTGGTTTTGTATGTTTAAGAAGGTGGAATCTTATTAGTTGTTGCAAACTACGGTTTCTGAGAGTGACCTCAGCGGAATAGCGCAGGCTCCCATCGCCGGTGTGCTTCACTTACAAAGGCCACCGAGTTCGTTAGAGTGTCACAAGTAATGGTCTGAAAGCTGACAGCAGCCCAGCGAACAGGCCAGAGAGAGTCATTAGACAAAGTGCAAAGATCGTCTTCTGGGGGGACGTCTCCTTTTTTGGAAGCACTGAGACGCAAAATCCAAGAGAGTAATGACGTGCAATTCTCATGGATTTCAGCGTGACTGATGGAGCTGTCTTGATGGACAAAAATGACTGGAAGGAAACTTGGCTGGGTGTGATATTAAAATCGATGGTGTCACCATGACTGGTTCACTGGTGTGAGGAACGGGGGAAATAGACCCTGGGGTAGCGGTGTGTTCTGGACATATGAATGCAGTCGCTCAGAAAGTGTTCTGCTGGATTTGTATTGACTTCAGACTCTTGCCACAGGTTGTTTTTACCCTGGTAATGTTCTGGTTCTGTGCCTTCACTGGGTGTTGGAACAGAGCTTTAAGCTCGGCTGAAAGATTAATGGAATTCTGACTATGATATTAACAGCAGTGACAGTTTGAATATTTTGTTGGTGGTCAAAATGGAGTACTACATTAATAAGCCCCATTAAAGTGGGAGTTTAATTGTATCAGGCAATATGAAAGATTTAATAAACATGATACATTTTGCATGTTTTGTAACCACCTCAGATGCTATGCATATCCACATGATACTTAACCGTTCTTCTCTTGAATCCTATATATGTTGCTATAGATATATAGAGATATTTCCCATTCCATTGTCTGTTGATTTTTATCCTTTTTGTTCTCAGCCATGTTTATTTTGCATTATGAATGCTCTATGAAGCTGTCATCTGTAATGCACTACAAATACCTTCATAATGCATTATAATGTGTTCTGCCTTTCGATGAATAATTATACCTGTCTGAATAATGCTTTTTGAATGAATTATAATGCATTATGAACAAATCTATAATGCATTATACATGAGTGCTATAAGTAAAGTGTTACTATTTCTTATCACAAGTAAACATCTATTCTAATATAAGTCTAATACAAGTCTGCCTGTAAAGAGCTCACTGGCACACAGACAGTCTCAGGGACCAGAGCTGGATCATGTGCAGGCAGAATAATGTGCTTCATAGCCTTTTTTAAATGACTGGCCCCTTTTTGTATTATATTATAACAAAATGCTCAATGGCCACTCTCCCACACCAAAGGCATGTTAAATCTTACACTTGGCCTTCAGTACCTGCTACTAAGGGTGACTTGTACAGGGGAAGTTGCTGCTGGCACTGCTTTAGGATCTGTGGCATTGGCATGCAGACATCATCCCACTGACACCAGTTCGGCAGTGTCACCAGAGGAGAGCCCACAGCTCAATCCGTACCCCGATCTGCACGCCAAGGTCTCGAACCCCACAGGCATTTATACTCATATTTGTATGTTTTCTTAATCCTGCATGCTGTTTATATTCAGGACAAGCCTGGGAGGTGACAATGTAGGGTGATGAGCCTGGGAGATGACAATGTAGAGTGATGAGCCTGGGAGGTGACAATGTAGGGTGATGAGCCTGGGAGGTGACAATGTAGGGTGATGAGCCTGGGAGGTGACAATGTAGGGTGATGAGCCTGTGAGGTGACAATGTAGGGTGATGGGCCTGGTAGGTGACAATGTAGCGTGATGAGCCTGGAGCACAGACCTGGGGACACACTAGTAGACAATGGGCCGTTTAAGGACATCAGTTTATCAAACTATGCATGCTTTTGGAAAGTGGGATGGAACTGCAGTGGGCAGACAAATCCAGAGGGAACTCAGTGTGCGCACTGTGTGCCATTACCAGCAATAATAACACAGTACATATTACAAATTATTGGAATTTAATTTTTAATTGCATACAGAATCAATTTACATTTTAAAAATGTATTTTATAAGACTAATACTTTGACCAAAAGAGATTAATTCATCAACGAAGATGCCTCCATTTTATTCTTAATCTTTTAATAAGACCAGGGCTGACAGAGGGGCCCAGTATATATTATATTGTGGGAAAGATAATACAAAATATACATATCATGGGAACATGGGCAGGATGTACTAATTTATCACCATGTTTTACTCCATAAACGAATTAATAAAATGTGACCATGATTTAACTAAAACGAGGGAACAAATCAGTAAAATGTGCCCATGATATAAAACATTGTGGGAATGAACAGTAAAATGTGACTGCGATATATATTATTTTTATCATTATGTCATGCAGACTGGAGGATGTAATCAGAATTCAAAGTTGGGGAATGTCCGAGGAAAAAGGCATTTACCTGAGTTCCCCCAGTGCTATGGGTCCCAACACTGACTGCCTGCTGAATGCATAAAGAACCAGCATTGATTTCATCTCGTGTCCCTGCTGAGAAGAAAAGAGAGAAAAAGAAAGCCTATCATTAATGATGACGATGAAACGGCCGTCCCAAAACGAAACCGATCGACAGCACCAGTGGTGAAAAGATGGAGGGTTTAATCACAGAGCGAGGCAGAGGTGTGAGCAGCCAGGTCTTTGCCATCTGGGCAGCTTACAGAAAACATACAAAATGACTTTTACAATAAAACTTTTAGTGGTACTGTAGCTACATATAATGTATATTTGAATGGGTTTTAAGTTTGAGCTTTAACTATAGATAAAGATAAGCGTAAAAGGTTTGTTTTCCTTGAAAAAAACCAAAAAAAAACTACACATACACAAGGTGCAATTCTATGTATGATTTTAACGAGTTAATTTTGTAGCTGGGATGGCATAGTGTTGCAGTGGGTATCCAGGCTGCCTCATGGGACTAGCATCAGTGTTTGAGTCCCTGCCCTGGCACATGTCTGGTGTTTGCATTATGTTATCATGGGGCAAACCCTTAGCTTCCGGGCAAGAACTTGGGAACCAGGGGGGGAGTGTCTCCCCAATGTGTAATTTGGCTTCATTCACACCCGCCCACCCCCCACCCCAAATAAACTGCTACACTGCACAGCACAGGTACATAATATGGATGGATTCCAGGGTGGATTCAGCCAGATTCTCCTAGTTCTCTGTCATTTCTTGGCTGCATGCACAGCATATATTGACCAAATCAAATGCATTTTCCTCAGATTTAGGTCTTGCTTGAGCATTTGAGCATTCAGCCTCCCCAAGTATAACTCGTCCATCTTCTTGAAGTACGTGAATAACCTTGAACTCACCAGGGACCCACACAACCAAGTGTTTCGGATCTACAAAACCACTGAAAGAACATGCAAACTCCAAACAAATAGTGTCAGAGGCAAGATTCAGATCAAACCCACTAAAGATGTGTAGAGACAGGAATACCCAGTGATTCATCCTGACAGCCAATGCTGGAATGTACTCCTATAAAATGTGAGTATGGTAGCCATTGTCCTGTGATTTTTCTAGACATACATTACTAAAACAACCCTAAACAGGGTCCAGCACCATAGGACATCCTCTGGATTCATTCACTTAATTACTTTGAGAAACAATCCATTCAGTTCTATCTCCTCTCTCACACAAGTGATTGGGAGAGTGCGCTGATTAATTCTTTTAATCTTGTTTAATTACCTGACTTCTCTTAATGAGGAAATAACATTTAATGAGTATCAGATGTGTCATAAGTCGTTGATTACAATGATTCTTTAAGAGGTTTTTGGGTTCTTTGTAAGATTGTTGTTGTTTTTAACTGGTTTCCTGGCATATCATTTGATTTAAAGTGAACGCAGATTTACCCATTTATGCAGATTCACACTTACGTTACAAAAAGCCGTTCAGGTTGAGTGTCTGCAGAAAGGTCTTTAATAGGGCATGCCCCCCTGACTTTGTTTCTTTGGAAGTCCAGTTCATTTATCACTAATCCACTTCTTTGATGCACTTGACTTATCCTCATTATAAATACATTTCATCACTTAACCTCTTTATTTAGCAGGCAATTTTATCCGAAGTGATTTAAAATGGAGACCATTGCTAAAAGGCTCAATGGCAAAAAGATTCTGCTGATTATGAGATTTGAACCAATGACCTTATGATCACAGACATAGAGTGTCCCCGGGATAAGTAAAGCCTAACCCTAACCCTAACCCACAGAGCTTACACACTGCCCCCAATTAATAGACTCTTTTACTGTATCGTATTTTCTGTTACGTGATGCTTTTGCTGACAGCCAAGAAGCTTGGCTCCTGGCTGCTGCTGTCTGTAACCGTTCACATGACATTTGTGAGATATACACTTGGACTTCCGCCCTCAAATTCTTTCCCCTGCCCTCTGTCTGGCATCGTTAAAATCCAGGTATCTCGCGTTTTCTTTTTTTAACCTCAGCATGCTTCGTCGGCACCACTTTGACAAAGTACAGAACAGCTGTCATTTTTGCGTTTGCACTCTCCTCCACACCTATAGCCCAGCAGCCAGTACACTAACCCCGTCTGGAAGACTGCTTATTCTGGGACGGGGGTAGAGCTGTGGTGTAATGCGGTTTAGCTTCAGGGGAGACTTACCTGCAGCAGGTTTTGTTGGAATTTTATTTATTTATTTCGGGAGCACCCTGCAAATCCCTTCGTTACTACAGGGTTTCCTGTCAATAGCCCCCTACTCATTCACCTGGAAATACAATCAGAAGCGATAAAGCAATATGATAGGTGGGTGCATTTTGAACACGTTGTCTTGTGTCCTAAATTGAGTGCTGGCTCTGATTTTGCTCTTCTGTCAGTACATCTGCAGTATGTATGTATGTATTTTGCTGTGGACATGTCAAAAGATAAAGCACAATGGGGTCTGTGTTACATCTCCCCATCGAATCCCATCTGAGTGCTAAACTAATTTTTTGTGCAGTTGCATTTCATTACAGCTTCTCACAATCATTCACAGCTAGTAGAAACACTTCTACCATTTCATGTCCTTATTTTTTTGTCCTTCATGTTTTCCTGAATACACTTGTTCGAACGCCAGTCCTGTGAAATAAAAAACTAAATACATTTAAAAAAAAACAGCTGTGAGATAAGAGTGGCTGAAAAATGCAAGGAAAGAAATCATAACAACTATTCATAGGGGAAAATGGTGAGACACGCACATAACTGTGTGGAACTCAATTTCGTCTTCGGAAATAATATTCACTGATAAATATGACTGACACCTCGTTTTTGTTTCTTCACCATGTCGGCGAAGGAGAAAAGCGATACTGAGCTGTACAGGTGCGCGTGTCCGCGACTCACCATGCTGTCGCCCGGCACATTCAAAACTGCGCCGACGAGCATCAGTCAGAGAGGAATTTTAATAACTTCACACTGAGACTGTGAGATGGGCAGATATGCTCAGTCAAGCGGGCTCATCTGTCAGAATTAGCTTTGTTTTTCCAGACAGCAAAGCAATACATCTGTGTTTACTATTATTCACTTTCTCATTTTGTCTCAAAATTAAACCCCCCCCCCCCATCCAGTGTCATGAAAGACCAACAAATAAACTTGATAGGCACATTAATAAAGGGAGGGACAATATAAATCTTACTCATACTGCTGTGAATAAAAATTAATTAAAACTCACTTTAAAATATGAAACTTCTTATCAATAATCAATAAACCAATAAATCACCCCTAAACTAACCAAGCCTGCTAAATTGTGATTAATAATAAGTCCTGTTAAAGCAATGAGAGATGGATGCTTACTGATGCAGAGGCAGGAATTGTGTAAAGCTACATTTAAAATAAAGTTTAATGAATGTTTGTTTTGATTTGAACACAATTAGGGGGCAGCATGAGTCCCCATAATCAGAAGGTCATCAGTTCAAACCCAGCTTTGGTTCACCTGCTGTTCCTTGAGCAAGGCCCTTAACTACAACTCCCTGGGCACCACAACAGGTGGCTGCCTTTCACGGCTAGTTTACTCTACAAAGAGCCAGTTGGGGGAGGAGTAAAAACTATTTCCCCACAGGTTTCAATGAAGTATCAAAAAAATACACATTGCTGTGATCAACCGAATCACCGCAGTTGCAGGGGGACTGTAGCCACAATCAGCAGTGGTTTCACCACTGGGTGTCTTAGCAAGGACCTTAACCTCATTTAATCTGACCCTGCTTTCTCAAAAATACGCTGTTTTGAATAAAAGTGCCTGCTAAGTAAATAAAAAGTAATTGCAAGCTGAAGGTTGCTGGTTTGAATCCCAACAACAATTCTATAGCAACTATATAGCTACTTTGAACCCTTCGAAGGTGTCTCAACCTGCACTGCTCCAGTACAGCAACCAGCTGTAAAATGGGCAAATCTCACCAAGCATGAGCATCTACTGGCATTTACATGTACTGTTATTTATTTTCGTTCAGCTGAACCTTTTATTCAGAGCAGCTGACAGCCAAATTTTATTCAGTTACCCGTTTACTCAGCTGGTTGTTTTGGGTTCCATGGTTACTATGCTCCTGGGATTTGCACCAGCGCACTGCCTGTCAATGAATGCTTAGCGCCTTAGCTGCACTCGCTGCTGGTCAACAAGCAACCACCTGTGTTTCCGCGCCGCCATCCTTCCGTCGATCCATCCGTCCCTTTTACCAAACTGCATATCCGAGGCAGGGTGAGCCTGGATCCAGTCCCAAAAAGCAGTGGGCAGAGGACACTCTGGATGGGATGCCAGCCTGTGATTTCAGTCCTCACTCATAATTTTGAGCATGCTGAATGTTGCCATTGCTACACAAGCAATATAACTGAGTTTAACAATCATATACATACATAGTCCACCTGTTCATAATGTGAGATACATGAAGGATTTAATGGTATACCATGTAAATCAGTGAGCCTAAATAAGATGCAGAATATATTTGCATGTGGAGTAACATATTGCAATAACTCCTGGTCATAAGGGACTAGCTTGAAGCAACCATTTCATTTAACTGACCCAATGGCCTTTGCAGAGGCTCCTCAGTGTCCTAACTAAAGGAAACCCTACCTCTATCGAGGAAAGGATTGGAAATGACCTTTTATGAAAGAAGCTTAGATATGTATGTATATATAGATATGTATGTATGTGTGTATGTGCGTGTGTGTGTGTGTGTGTGAACTGTGCATCTTTGTGTTTGAATCATTTGTTACTTACAGTATGCATCGTTTTTATGTTATATACCCCTACAAACATGAGGATTTTTAAATCTAACTAAAATATATTAGGAATAAAGCAAGAAATTTAAGCAATGGAAATTAAATGTTATGGTTCAGTCTAAAGGTCATTGTATATACCTGTGGTTATGTTAGACATGATAAAATGAAATGCAATTAAAATTCAAGATGGTCAATAAGTGCTAAAAATGACTAATACTGTAGGTTTCTGCTTGCCTTGTCAAATGGAGTTCAGCATTTCTAAACCCAAATGACAAGAATCAAAACAACATTGCATGCTGTGTTATTTAACTGATGATGAAAAAGCATCCATCCATTTTTCATTGCCACTTATCCAGTGCAGGAGCACAGTCAGCCTGGAAGCCAACAATGAATTTGTTTGGCAGAAGGCAGCGGATGTCAGTTCATCATCGGGCACATACTCACACACACACTCGTTTGCATCCTCATCCTTGTGGGGACCATCCCTTCTTTTCTATGGGAAAACCCCTAATCCCAACAATGACAGCCTTAACCCCCACCCAGCCCTAACATTAACCCTAAGTAACCAAACAAAATACAAGACTTCTGGCATTTTTAGTTTTCTGACTGCAGTCACAGATTTTTAGAAAATTGAGTTTCCCCTTGCAGGGGACCGAAAAATCGTCCCCATAACTTCAAAATAACAGGTTTTATTGAATATATTACTGGCCTCTTGCAGCAGCTCAGCTTGTTGGCCACTTAGGTCTACCATGCAGGGTCTCCTAGTCGTCACACGTCCCCAGCTCCGGCTCCCAGGGATTGTGCCTTTTAGTCTGCTACACCAAGGCTTTGGAAGGGGCTCCTGCTGGTGCGGCGTCCAGCTACGCCAGCTGACTCGTTAAAAAAGCAACTTCTTTGTTTAAGCAGGTATTTTAATTTCTTTTGCTTGTATTCTGTTTTTACTACTGCAATTTCAAGTAATTTTCCTTGTTTTGTCATGATGGTACTTTTACAGTAAGTGTTTTAGTGCCATACAGCTCCTTGTGACCTCCTGTCTCACTTTATATAAATACATTTTACTTACTTACTTACATTGTGGGGGTGAAAGTGTAATTAACACATAACGCCTTTAAAAAAAGCCTTTTAACCTTCCAGACATCATGTGTGTTTCCAAGGGCATTGGTTTGGTGTCAACAGTGGTCGGGACCAAATCAGCTTCCAACCCCCCGGCCCCCAAAACACACACACACACACACAATGTGCTTTTTAAACAGCAGTGGGAAATTATAAACCCATGTGAAAACCCAAGGGAACACAGGGAATTGAGCCCTGAGCTCTGTGGGTCTCTTGGTGGAATAGCTCTGTGTAATTTTTATGTCAGTTCCTTGGAAACAGATGCAAATGTCAGTGACACAGTATCAGACATTTCCCAAAACCCCTATTACACTATATGCTATAAAAGTGATAACAGAGTGGGAAATAGCAAATTACAGCATTGTAAACATTTTCAAATAGCAAAAGATACATGCCGGCGGCATGGCTGCCGCTAATTAGCATGTTCCAGCAATTTCCGCGAGTGATCGTAAATAGCCCCTGTCTGTGTCATTGTTAATACGTGCCATATTTCCAATTGTCATGAGTGCCCTTGCCTTTGTCATGTGTAAATACTGTCCAGTCAACGCATGTCTCTAGCCATTGTATAGCTACTCACCATGTGTGTGACTTAGCGTCTGGCGTCAGAACTCGCTGCATTTCCCCATTATGTGTGCTGATGTAGTGATTAGTGGCTGTGTAACCCCTTTTAAGGGCTATAATATAAGTTCCACATCGTGTAAAACCGTCTTGCTTCTTCTCGTCTTGTCTCTGCTGCTATGATGCCTGGGTTTGCCAAGCGCTACGGTGCAGCTCTTATAGTTGAGGATTTGCTGTAAAGCATAGAAATAGTTCTTGTTTTAAAAGGGGCTCTTGCGTTCTTGTCAGGCCAATTCTGAGCCATCACTTCTCAACAACACGAGGGAGACTGCTCCTTGGATCACAACAGCTTCCATCCTCCATCAATGACTGGGCCCAAGCACCTAACATCTACTCCACCTGCTGTGGAAATTCAGAAGTACAGCAGGGATTGTTTTTAAGGCTGTAGCTGTGCCAAACACACACTGCGGCAGTGTCCCCAGAACCTACCTACGGTCTTCCTGACCAAAAGCACAGCAGAGGGTCAACAGCGCAAGAGAGAGTTTGATACTGAGACCACACAACTTAATTATTTAAATGCACGGGCCTATTTACTTGGGGTTGGGGGAAACAAAATCAAATATTGGGCGGGGGGCAAATGTCCCTCCCGGTTCCTTGGGATACGTGAAGGGGTATGTACCTAGGGGTATGTGAAGAACTATGAGTAATGATGACCTTTTATGTTCTCAACAGCAAAGCAATATCCACTATATCCACATCCATGGATCAATTTATTATATAAAAATAGATTCTTATGTAAAGACAGAAGAATATTATTGTGAACCTATCCATATTGATCTACTGCCTTGTTCCTGAAGCTGCCCCCACACACCGACGACCCTGAACTGCACATGTGGTTACAGGGCAGATGGATGGTCCAGCACCCCCAGTGTGTAAATCAAAGTCTGCATGGGGGGGGGGGGGGGTCATTTCAAACCCCAGGAACCATTCAAGAGATTTTAAAGGTTTTTTCAGTCCGTGTCAAATTTCCACCACTGGCACAAATTAGAAGTATTTAGTGTCCAAAAAAACCAGCACCAAGTGGTCAAGCTCTCAAGTTCCTCACAACCTGCCCTGGATGTGAAAGCACCCTTCAAATGCCTTGGATTCATTGTTTAATTAAACATTCTTATCTAAATTGATGCCTTTCATTGACCTGCACAGCTGGAAATGAGGCAGTAAAGGTCAGCTTTAATTTCTCTGCCTCCAGAAATTTGGGTGAGCAACTATTCAGCCACGAGTTCTGTTTAGCAATGACTAGCACACCTGCTGTCGCTTGCTGATAGGGCGTCCAGCCCAGACCAGCATCGGCGTCTTCTGTAGTATTCTGGGCTCAAGATGCCAATAGCATGATGCTTACTGGCTGGAAGTCAGCATTGATTCTGTTTGAGTGCATGTCTTACAAATAAGCAATCTAATCATTTAAAAACCACCCAACTTTCCATAAGCACTTTTATAACAGAGGGTCATGATGAGCGTCAACTAGAAAAAATGTAACTTCCTGTTCCATCCATTCATCGTCCAACCGCTTATCCTGAATGAGGTCACATGAGGACCGGGAGCCTATCCCAGGTAGTCAGTCAGGTGCACCACAGATGCTATGCCAGCCTATTTCGGGGCATATGCACGCACACATTCACCCACATTGCAGGCAATTTAGAGACACCCATTGGCCCAACTGCATGTCTTTTGACCGTGGAGGGAAACCAGATTACCAGGTGATGGAGAGAACAGGCAAATTCCACGTCAACAGAGTGTGGGAGGAATTCAAACCTCCAGCCTGGCAGTGTGAACCCCGCGGTCCCTGATTTCCTGCACTTCAAAATATTTTATGCATTCGCAGCTGGCTTTAGTCCTGTAACACTCACGCTCTACATCCAGTCCTTATACTAGGAATTTTATTGTTCACTGATTGACCATTGGAGAGATGCTTAAAAGCACAAACACAGAGACCTTTCCAACTGAATGCTGAGAGACTGCCGACACTGAAAGTGCTTTTATTTTATGTCTGATTGGCGAAAAACTGCAGATTTCTTAAAATGTGTGGAGCTTCATCAGTGCGTTTTTTTCCAGCTCGACAGGATTATTCATTGCTTGGTGATTCTGATTACAATCGCCTTAAAGTACTGAGGTGAGAGTCAGCTTGTAAATGCAGCAAATATTATTTATTGAAACAGTAGATAACCCGTTTTGCAGGAGACCATGTCAGTCGAATTTTTAAATGGGATGTTTCTTATAAGAAAAGCTGTTGTCAAAAAAACATGTCATGAATTGGAAAACTAGATATAAACTCAGATCATCACTATGTAGTCAATTACGTACAGAACATATATATATATAAAAAAATGACATTTGAGAATTTTTGCCAACATGAGGACCTGTTAGCTTTTTAAAATATACCTGTGAGGTAATACTTTCCTCTCATTTCTATATTTACTGATGTCACATCAAAGCCCCCACGATTACAATTATTGATGTCCAGTTTCGTTCATAATTATCGACACAACTGCATTACCCCCCCTCCCCCCCCCCCCCCAGGGGTAAATATGAAT
>JABFEB020000104.1:1131693-1156023 GCA_019775895.2 Stomatorhinus ivindoensis
ATTCGTATATTGAGATCCTCTAATTAACTCTCCACATATTTTATCTAAATAGTGTAAACTGAGCAGGATTGTGTACGGCCCCCCTTTGCAACAACAACCAAAATCCAATGGCTCATACTACGGTTTTACAATGTTACTTGGCTTAGTTGTAAAAGTGGAAGTACCTATTAATTTCCTGCCAAATCAGAAAGGATCATTTCTTCATTTACTGACATCCCATCCCGGATGTAGCCCAGCTTGGGATAGACTTATAGTGGAAAGGACTTGTGAAACTTAATTTTACCTCTAAATTTCTGAATAGGGTGGCACAGAGGCTCAGTGTTTCATTCTGTAACTCACAAGCGGTGATTTAAATCATGTGTGTGTGGAATCTGCATGTTTGCCCTGTGTTAGTAGGCGGAATGCAGGCTGAGATGACATCTGAATTGGCCTGTTATGGACCGACACCCCAACCAGAGTGTCCCTGTCCTTCCTGAATATGGATGGGTCCTAAAAATGCATCTATTCCAAGAGGCTGAATAAAGATACCCACAGGCTACATAATTCAGCACATGTCAAATTAGCTCAGTACTTGTTAAACATGATAATCATCGTGTATTTAGGAAAAGTACAGGCTGCTTAGCTAATTTACTGCGACTGTTTGCGCATGCCCTGTGTTTCATGGGATAAGCTCCGGGCTGACAGCAACACGCGCTGGATAAGCAGACAGAAAAAAAATGGATGAATGGAGTCTAGCAAAGACATGTTCCAATATGTTTTAATTAATCACAGTCTTCCTATTAAAAAGACTGACATGGCTTTCTTCTCCATCAGAACAAAACTTCAATAAAAACTGATAAAAAAAAAATTTCAAATGTGATTTTCTCAACAACACAAAAAGACACAAATGCTTGCAATGATTTTTTCTTTACTAATCTCCTAAAATAATTGCATACTTTTGTAACGGTTTAACTACTGTTATGTGTGTGATGACAACAAATACTAATTATCATGTTTTGAGCATTATTATATTGTCACTACTTTCTTTTCTGAGGCGACTGTAAGGATTTCCATACTTTTATCTTTCCTTCCCTTCCCCAAACCCAGCCCCTGACTCCCAGCCCAGTCTGCAGTCATACCCTCATGGTAACTGCGTGTCCTTTTCCTTTGTTCGCGTATCAATTTAAATCCTCTGCTTAAATGGAAATGGCAGTCATATTTTCATTCATATCTCCTCCACTTCTGTCCCAAAATAAAATCCCATCCTTGAGTTCCTCCCGTTCCCGGACAGGACGTCCACAAAAAGACTCCAAGGAACAGAGTAGCTCTAAGGATCCCAGGACAGAGTTTCTGCGATGACGGTTATAGTGTTATTTTTTGTCGGCATGTTTATTTATTGCTACAGTTGAAATACCATCGTCATAGTATAAGACACAGACACCCGCCACTTAATGTGAGCCGTAGGATCTTAATAAGGGAGCGTGTCACAATGCCTTGCATGAGAAGTCAGCAATATTAATATACAAGAAATTTCAGTCTTTAAGAGTGAAATATGCGGATTATTTAGCAAATTTACAGTCAGCCCCTCGTATCGCTTGTTCCATATCCATGGATTCAATCAACTAAGTTAGAAAACAATAAAGAAAGAAAAGTTCCAAAAACCAAAACTGGAATTTGTAGCACACTGAGCATTACACTGACTCCATGCAAATGAAGTCATTTATAACTATATTTTGTATGTGTTTATATTTTAAATACTCTGTGTTTTATACTGTGTGTTTCTCTCAGATCATTTAATGAAAGCAGACTGCAAGTGAATGAAAGAAAATGTTACGTTACTGCTGACTACTATGTAGTATAGGGTATAACCTATACAAAGCATTGATTATTGATTGATTATTATGAATGGAAGTGCATGAGTTAAATGGGCATTTCATATGAGGGAACGCGTAGGGTCCTGCAGCCAGACCCCCTTGGATAACGAGGGACGACTGTATATATTTAGTTGTTATTTTCTGGATTCAGTTATTAGAATTAAATCACAAGTGTGGAGATGACTTTGGCTAGCAGAAGGCTGTAAGTTAAGGGTTCCGGGCTTCTGCTGTCCCTGGTGCTGATCCGAAGCACTCTCAGAATCTCACCTCAGTTCTGGATCCTCACACTCTATGGTGACGGTCCGCGGCATGTTGAAAGGGTTCCGCAACACAAACTCGAAGAATTCTGCGGTCCCCAGGGCGGCATACACGGTGTGCTTAACCGTGATGGTGTGGCTCAGCATGCCAGCGATGCTCTCGGCCTTGTGCCGCTCGCGGTAGGCCTCGATCACGCCCAAGTCCCGGAACTGCTCCAAGTGTTCCTCTCGTCGTCTCTGTGAGGGCCAAAGGGGTGACATGTTATTTATCGGTTTCTGGATCAAAAGCGAGATGTAAAACCAAATAGCTGCCCTGAGAAAATTACACTCTTGATAAAAAAAAACCACTGATTTTGGGCAGAAGCTGAGTGATTTACTTTAAATCGCAACCGGCAGCTGATTAAGCCCTTTATTAAAAACCTGCCAGTATCCACAGGTCGCTGCACTTCTGCACAAGCTCTCCTGCATCGCTCCCTGTGACCGGTAATATCTAAAAAAGGTCTGTAATTATTATATTAAACTCATTATCTCAGTGGCTGTTGCATTTGGCTGATAAAGTACAGTGAAAGTAGCACAGTGAAGGGAAGGTAATTATCCATGCTTGTTTTAGTTTTACTGGAAAGTTGGCTTTTTTCAGGGCTATTCACAGAGTATTAGAAAAGGACATGGAGCTTCTACTGAAGGAAGATCTGCAGGAAATGGCAGCTGTCCAATACACACAGAGGGCAACCACACCGGATGCCTTCTCATAGACCATGGATAAGGAACAAGAGGGTCTCGGAAAGGGCCCTGCGAAGGCTGACCGTGAGGCGGGGCCTGGGTGGCATGTGGCCCTGCTCCTCGTATCGCCGCACGGCCTCCATGCGCACTAGCTTCCGCCGCCGGGCCGCCCCCACCTCTCCTTCCGTCTCAGGCCGTCGGGGAGCCGCTTTCATCCGGCTGTACAGCAGGGCTGCCAGGTCAGCATCAATGTCCGCAAGTCGCCGGGCGTGAGATGTATTCCGTGCTGCAGCCAGGGATTGTGGGTAGCACAGATAGGACACGTACACATAGCTGATGAGCTGCATTATGAATTATACAGATGCTATTGGCCCCCAGGAGTAGCCAACAATGCTATATTGTCATTCTTTTTCTTCTTCGTTATTATTATTATTATAGCTTTGATATTTGTATCCTACTTTGGCACCTTCATCCATGCCTACAACACCCTGTTTGAGTCGGGGGAGGAGCGAATAGCCCGGGTGTTAATAGCTGAAAAATGGGCAGATGTCATTCACACCCAGGTGCAAATAGACACTCTATCTATTATTTTAGGTATATCTAACACTGTAAATTACAATTGTTTTAAGCCGACTTATGTTAACTATCATATAAAGATCATCCTGAATTGAACTGAACTTACACATTATACTTAGATGTGACCAAGAATCTGCTTCAATGAGGACATCTTCAAGGCAATCAGCTGCCGTGTTCTCACTTAGCTTTATTACCAAAAAACTGCCTGTTGTCTATATTTGGCATGAAAAGTAGACAAGGTATTCTGTGCCCATCTTAATTTTGCACTTACTAGGGGATAAAGTCTTTTTAATTAAGACACCCAAAGGCAACTCTTAGATAGAGGAAATCAGATAAAGAGACACACGATTCGAGAAATGCGGAAATAAAGTAAAGGATTAAAGATGCAGCATCTCATCGTACCATCCCTCAGCCCAGCCACAGCACCTGCTTTCCTGGCTCTCAGCTTTAACTCAGGTTTTCTTCTCAGGAGGTACTTGCTCGTCTTTTTTTTTTTTTTGTTGTCGTCTTTTTTTATTCGATGATTCATCATTTTCATGAAATTTAAAAAGCGGAAGCATGACTTCCAGAAATGCTGAGAAGCAATTTTAAACCTCCAACAGACATCTTCAAGTCAGCTACTCGCATCAAAATCTATCCTAGGAATCATTCTCCATGTCTTTCTCAAACCCACTTTTCTTCAACCCAGTTCGACGCGCTCTGAGACATCTGTTTTTGAAATTTGGAATGACACCTGTCTGATAATAGCTCATTGCAAGATTTTTGGGGCAGGACCGAGTCATCCGTCCCATCCTTCTGCCCAGATGTTCCTTAAGAATCAGTCCTTGGTCCTTTGCTCTTTTTTCTAAACTCATTACCAAGGACTAACACACTATTCACTGTTCCTATTACTTGTCAGCCAGAACCCAAAATTTACTTTCTTTACTCTCAAATGACACATTTTTTTAATAAGATACCTGATATCAGTGTGCAGAAGTTTGATGACCTCCTTCTGTCCTCACCTTAACACCTTGATCATCTTGCCAGAATGCCAGAAACTTTTGTTTTAACTTTGATCCCTCCCTGCCATCATTACAAAACATCTCCCCAGTCACCCACCTCAGTAGCTACCCTGACAACCACAAAACTAGGTTCCTCCTTATCTATAGATGCACACGGCTGTGAGCCCAAGTCACATGCAGATCTACGGCTTGACTTGAGTTCCTTGCCCCAGCCACCCACCCCTCTGCTTGCATTGATTCCCTCATCACAGCCCAGATTCAGTTCACTACCCATGTCTATGCTGAATGTGTTCTTCACTTTTCGACCTCAGCCCACCTTCAGTGTCTGCCTATATATCTCTGCATCCTTCACTCTTCAGCTACTTGTTGTCATCCTGTGCTTACACTCCCAGCCCGCCTGCTGTGTGCTTACACTGTATTTCATCCCTAGTCTCTGAGCAGTGCAACGAGTTGCCAACAGACTGCAGAATTAGGATAACCGTATTACTATCTGGTCAAGAACTGCTTATGGGACAAGAACTGAAGAGCTTCTGAATACGGCAAAGGTTATTTTAAGGCTATGCTGATTGAGTGTATTATGTACATGCTCTATAGGTGATGTTCAGAGTTTCGACTTTTCTACCGTTTCTACTTTTAGGGTGTTTCTTTTACTTTAGTGAGAGTTAGGTTAATATAGCAAAAGGCAGCATCCCATAGACTAGGCTGCCACCTTCGTTACACTTGTACTATGGGAAAAAAAACAGAAATTGCAGTTTTTGCTACCTTTCTTATCTTCACACAGAGGAGAAATGAGGGGAAGGGGGGAGTTACTGTTTTCACAGTGACATTGGCAGCGGACAGATCCTTCTTGTTTTGCTACTTTTTCCAATTTAAAGCAAAGTTTTAAACTCTCTTTTATTCGCCTTGGATAAGGGAATCTTTAAAATAAATCAATATGAAAAAATGTGACATGCGGCTGTATTGATCTGGTTTAAAAATGTGCAGGAATAAAGTCCTAAGTCTATGACTGAAACAGGCCTGTATTCAAAGGAAGAATTTAAGTGGTGTTATAAACATAAGGCAGACATGAGAGTCTGATGAAACAGTCAGAGCTCCTTCCAGTCATTAGGTCTTCAAAGGCAGAAGCAGCCTATTGAACGGGAGCAGGACGTGTCCTTTGGAAGATAATTACACTGCCGTGATGGTGCATCGGCCACAGACAAATCAATAAACTACCGACAAGTGGTGTCACTCATCAGACATGACAGACATTATCCTGTGAAGAATGAAAATCAGGAGGAGGATAAACATGTTTATATTTTATCACACACCACATATACTATTGTTCACTCGGAAATGGTTTTATTGTCTTTGTCACGTGATTGAAAATTTTCAATGTATCATACATTTTCATAACTGACCCAAAATTTTCAGATTGAGTGTCAGTCTGTATTGCGCCGATGAAAGAATAAATAAAAGGCAGGTTCTTGGATTGGCGCCATGGCTGTGTTCGGTGGAGTCTCTTACCATAATGCCCCAGAACGCTGTTGGAACAGAGGCTACCACCACCAAATCCACGGGTGCCGTCATGGGGCTGGACGACACGCGAGTGGGAGGGAGGCAGGGTCCCAGGCCATTTCACGCTCGGATCAAAAGGGAGCCCTACCAGAGACAGGGGGAATGGTCTGCCATTAAATTACAGTACAAATTATACATAAAAACTTAAGTGAACAGCTTACATGCATTTAGTTCCCGTAACATGATTTCTATACAGAAAAGCCACATCAAAATAATTTCAAATCAAAAATATTTTATTTTCCGATAAAACGTATCCAAAAGAATGCCAATATAAGTACAACAGGAGTTACGATATAAATCAGTTATGTGAAACCTGCCACCAGCTATAATGAAGATCTCAGCTATGGAGATGCCAACATATATTATATGATCGTGACAACCATGATAACAATGCATTCATCCATTATCAATAACCTTCTGCGCAGGACAGCGATACAGTGGGCACAGGACCTGCCCGCATTAGCAGAGCCTGGACACGCACTGAGAGGCACTGATCCACAGCATGGGAAGCAGTCACACAATGAAGGGCAATTCAGAGATGCCAGTATACCTAATCACACATTTTCTGGAGTGTGCGAGGAAACCCAGACAAACATGGTGAAAACACAAAAAATCCACACAGCCGGAGCTGGAGACGGGAATGAAATCCTCTAGCTGGGAAGCTCGAGAGGCTGAGCTGAGTCCTAAATGTAGCCAGTGTGCCCATCTATTCCTCAATTTCCTCCAAGTACTCCTCCCACGGCCTAAATATATGCAGTTAGGTGAAGTGTTCTCTCTAAAGTGCCTAAAGTGTATGATTTAGTGTATGCCCTGCAGTGGACTGGCGGCTCATCTCGGCGTTCCTGGCCTCATGCCCTACAATTCCTGGGATGGGTTCCAGCCTCACCCTGATCCCGTACTGAAAAGGTGGTATGGAAGATGGACAAACGAAAGGATCTACACAACAGAGGCAGTGGAGGGAGTGTAATCCATTGGCTCAATTTGGATACAGACCAAAGCGAAACATATCCATGTAAAGCAACGTGTGTTGCTAGCACTACATATCTGACAATAAGCATCACTTAATTGATTGCGGCAGGGATTCCATTAAGGCGACCAATCAGAAGTTACATTCATATGGTTCTATGATGCTAGGACACACCCCATCTCTCAGCAACAGCTGAATACCCATAGCTTTTGAAATTGCATCAATCTACACAGCAGCTGTTTGCCAAAACTACCTACGTGATGCAAGAAAGTGGACCTAAAGAAAAAAGTTTTGAAAAGATTTTTAGAAAACGATCTTGAGGAAAAACATTTAAAGCATTTGGGAACATAAAGGAGAGAAAATTACATATACTTAACACACATTCCATGGAAATGAAATGTTTGTTGACGAATGATGATAGATCTTAGGGACAATGATGATAGATCTTAGGGACAATGATGTGCGCAGATGCTATTGTCCTGCACACTACAGGAGGCAGGAGCTGTGCAGCACTTTAATGTGGTTCTGAATGGCTTCAGAGATCATTACATTTCCAAATGGTTCCATCGGAAAGCAGCTGCCACTCCTTAAGTCACATGTTTGCAGGCTTTATGAGTGACACAGCTCCCTCGGGCCAACAGGAAGTGATTCACATTAGCAGAGAACCAAGAGAGACAGATACGGTGTTCATCTTAGCTGCCCTGCCCACCCCCATTTCCAAGCAGTGTTGGAAAATGCTGCCAAAATAATTACACAAGGAGCTACAACATGAATGGGTAATCAGAACCCTGACGTGGCCACCAGCCTTAATCCAGCAAAGATCTCAGCTGCAAGAATGTGGGGTTCAGCAAACTATGGAGATGCTAATATTTATATACAATGGCTGCCAAAGTCTGCAGCCAAAAATGCGTACACCACCATGTGCAGGTATTGCACCCACAGCAGATATCAGAAGAAGAGGGAAGTGAGACAACAACGTAACAGAGATGCTTGAGTGAGCACTTTCTTAGATACCCTCTCACTGTTATGCTTTGCCTATCTCATTTGTAAGCAGAGCACTCATGCGGGGTCATTCAATAACATAGCTCGTTAACACCAGAAATGCACTAACAAAACAAATACCAGCAAAATCAAAGGATAGAACAAGAGAGAGACCTCGGGGATGCTCTGAATCAAAATACAAATCATAACTGAAACACAATAAGTGAGTTTTGTTGGCCATGCTGATTTTTGAAGCAGACCATCGGATATTCTCAGCACTGAAGGCAGGAATGGACTGTATAACTACTTGCACTGTTATATTTCGCTTAAAGAGACACTGAAATGCAACACAAAATGTAGGCATTGCATTGATAACACAATATCCATGCAGACTGCCGGTGCACACTGAGGCACTGCACAATGAAAACACCACGCACTGGACCTTCAGCTACGTCGGATTTATGTTTGTCCCAAATGCAGGACATCAGACAGACCCTGAGCTCCACTAGCCCAGTGACTGACCCAAGAGCAAGCAAAACCAGAACCAAATCATTTCACTCCTGAAGTTGGCTTTCTCACGCTCACAAGCGCACCCACACAAAATCAAATCAGCGGGCTTCACCACTTGTGAGATGTGGACATTTTTCTTCACTTTTGGAGTTATCCCATTCTGCTTTAATCTGTAGGAAATCTAACCATTTTAGGAAACAAAAGAAATCTAACATTTAAAGGCGAGAGTATATTACTCGTTTTATTGGGGTATCGCTTTCCCATTGACATACTCAACAAAGATCATTTCTCCTGCTGTCATTTGCCAACTACATTACATTTTCCATATTTTTCCCATGTGAGTGTCTAGCTGCTCTTACTGTGCTTATCGGGGTCCTGCAGACGGAAACCGCAAGGAAATCACGAGGAATAAACATATAACAGCCTAATCTTTATTCTTCCCACATGGGCTGATGCCTTCCTTCCATGCAGGAGAGCATCTGCAGATGTGCAGCATCTCTAAAGGTGATGGCTCATGTAACCCTGTAGACCGCAGGTGAGTATTTTTCATCGCCCAAGTCAGTGGTGTGCATTTATAGCTAGTCTAAACTGCAGACTGAGGTGATACAAAGTAAATTAACAAACGACAAAGAACTTGCAGATTCATGCATGTTAAAATGTTCTGACTTGAACAAGTTGTGTTACTACATTGCACTAAAATTCTTTGGAACAACAATCAAGATATTGTCATCATAATGCAATTAAATAACACAGTATCTTCAGTGCAAAGTTTTATCATTCATTTAGAGTCTAAACAGCATATGAATTATGTCAATTCCGTGGCCTCACTGTGAGTTCCCTGTTTCAGTGTAATTCTTTTGATTAATTGATTTAATTGCTTAACCGATGCTTTCAACCAAAGAGGCTTAGATTCTTATTCACCAAAGTCATTTTGATATTATCATTCCTGGCCATTGTTATTATTGTTTCATTGCTTAAACTGCACTTTAATCTGTAGTGCCTTCAAATCTAACCCATTTACACAACTGCTTATTACATCACAACGGGAGCGGCTTGGGTTAAGGACTCTTCTCAGGGATGAAAGAGCAGAATTACCGATTTCATTTTCTAAAGGGGAAAACCTGCAATCTTTTGGTTGCGAATCCTGCTATGAAATGTCACCTTAGAGCGTTTAAGTGTGTACTTGACAGCCGGGATGCTACTTTGTGTATTTCCTTTATAATCCACCATACACCACCCTCCACGTTCAGTCAGTGGCTAATGGCGCTAACCTCCTGCAGTCTGAATGAATTAGTGCCACCTCCAAGCAATTCCATACCATTTCAAACAATGGCCTTTTGATCTTGACTGACAGAAATGGACAGGAATAGGTGAGCCTGGGGAACACTAACATAAATGCTAATCTGGACAGGAGTTCACCCAGCATGTTTCTGGGCATGAGAGGTGGCTGCGCGTCCCTGACAGCACCATAAGTCTCCCTCGGAGATTTAGCTCAAAGAGTTATGAGAGAAGGTCTGTACGTCTAAATCTCTGCTGTCACTCAAAAGAAGCGTTTATTAAATTCCTGTATTTCCAACCATTCATTTTCTATACACACTTGTCCTATATGGGGTCATGAGCATTCAGTGCCTATCATGAAAATTGTAGGTGCAAGGAAGGTAATAAGCTAGAGTGGGGCACCAACCTATTACAGAACACACACATTCACACCTACAGCAACTCCAAATCCGCCTAGCGTGTTTTTGGACTATGAGGGGAAACCAGAGAACCCAGAGGAAACCCCATGATGACATGGGGAGAACAGGCAACCTCAAAACATGTAGAGCCATGGTAGAGACTCAACCTTGGCTCCAGAGGTGTAAGTAGGCAGGACTAAACTCTGCGTCCACACGTTACACCCAGCAGGTTACACGAAAGACCAAATGAAGATAAATTGTAGACTGGTTTTCTGAAAAGAAATGACTATAAATATCTATGCTCACTCACCATCCACCACACAAATGGGTGGTTCGATCTCGGAGTGACTCAAAAGCATAAGACTGTGGGCCACGCTGGTCCATTGCAGGACACTCAAAGACACACAAAGCAATTTAAAGTGCCAATTAACTTTAACGATCTTTGGATCATAAAAGAAGCGCAAAAGCACTCGAAGAAAACAAATTTAACCCACAAGCAACTGGTCCGAACACCTAATTTTCAGCGGTAATCTGTTTTTTGCATTTCAGTGCACAAAGTGTAATAACGCACCAGCAGAAATAACATGCAAATATCAAACATTTCTACACTTTGATGTGGCTAATTACACATGGATTGGCTTCCTGGAAAAATTAACCCCAGAAAAAAATGGAGCACAAGAATTTTAGTTACTAGTGTTTCTGAAAGTTACCGCAGTTGAGTCATTAAAATAGTAACTGATGTTAGAATTAGGCTTACAATGACTTTAAAAGATTTGCAGAACTTTGTATTGAAAAACATATTCAAACCAAAACAATGCTTTTGATTTACAAGCATTAATCTCCAAATATAGCACATTTTGTACCAACATACTAATCTTAATTTGAAAAAGACAATTATGAATACCTTTTTTAATTTGGATGCCTATGTGTTTGTAATTAAAGAAATTCAATTAATCTGAACACTTCACTGATTTTAGCACATTTATCTCAGATTCTGAGCACCTGTTCAAGAGAAATTACAAAAAATACACTGACATTACCTAACAAAAAAATCCATATCTTACGAACTGGAAAATAGCAGTATCAGACTGCTATGTTATGATGTGCAAATGTATGTATTAAATAACAGTCAGAACCACATTCACAAAATGCTTTGGCTGTTGCCTTAAAGCTCTACACTCGTCCCTGTTTGGGTTATATCTGTTACGAAAATGCCATGGATGTTGCATTTAATGGCCTTTTAGACCCTTAAGATTATGAATTGCAGTTGTAAAGTAATCGAGATATAAATGCTACTTTTTTGTTGTACTGCTGTAGCACAAGCTCTGTGATGAATCAGGTATTATTGAAGGAAGACAAACTCGATCAAGCCTGTGAAGCTGCACTGTAATGCGACAAGCAAGTCATCTGTTCAATGAAGGGTTGCAATGAAGCCTTTTGCAAATGCGGCAGACTCAAGCGGTATTCATATGAAGTATGTCTCACACTTTAGCGAGCACTGAATATCACCATTAGCCACCGGGGCCTTTGCATTTGCAAGCTTTGCACAATTGGATGCTGGAGAAACACTTAGTTATTAGAGACTATATTCTTACTCACCTATGTACCTTTCAGGTTAATGGGACGGTGAGATGTCTTTTAATGCCTTTCAAAATTTCAAAGTTGACTTTTACAGAAAATGTAGGCTGGTGCCAACGGAGGTGAAGCAGGAACGCATCACCCTTAATGGCTCTGAAGACACCCCCTCCCATTCTCCCCTCACTGGCCATGAAGACACCCCCTCCCCTCACTGGCCATGAAGACACCCCCCTCACACACCCCCCCACTGGCTATTTTCTCTGTCATGAAACATCCCTGTGTCATGCCCTCTGAGTCTTTATGTCAATGAACATGATTAACCAGCTACACAGAGCTACAGAGACTAAGGTCACTATATAAGATGGTATTTCACCACTACTATAATGCATTTTAGTCATTTAACTTAGAATAATATTAATACATTTTGCCACAATCTTGTACTGGATAACCAATTATGGAAGATGCATGAATTAACAATTCTGAAAGCGTCATTTTTTTAAAATAACACTGTAGAAACTACGTATCAATGACAAACTGCTAGATGGTTTTGGACTATAAAGGGAGATCACTTGGCAATAGCTACACAATCTTGATTTTTATGGAGAAAACCTTCTCAGCACAATTGAGAGAGGCACTATTTTACAAACGAATATCTCAGCACAAGCAATTTCCCAACTGCAACTACCTGAATGTATTTCTTAGTTAAAACAAGAAAACGGGCAGGTCATTAATCTTGAAAGAAAACAAATAGCAAGATCTGTAATACAAAGGGTGCTTTTTGTAACAGAAAACTTACTCCAGATTGGTTTTCCCAAAACATATACCCACCCATCATGTTCGCCTGACTGAAAAACAATCGTTGACTAGATGTACCTTCAGATTTTTGTATTTTTTAATCCACCAGAAATGGGTTTTGCGGTAAGCCTGATGACTTTGCATGCTTGAACACGCTTGGCTTCTCTTGTGGGATGCTCCTAAACTCACCAACATTGGCCATGCGCAGAAGAAGCTTCCCCCTGACCACCGTGAAGACATTGATGGGCATGATGGGCCTTCGTCCGCTGACCATCAGCGCCTCCTGCAGGTACTCTGTGGTGATCACTTCCAGCTCCTGCATCACCTGTATCGCAGGCCGTCCCTGCCGGAGCAAGTGCTGGAGAAAGCCAATGAGGAAGGGTCAGCCAGGTCACATGTCACACGACACACATTTGAAGTCTCAAACAGTTATAAAATCATTTTAGCTAGATAATTATATTAATATGTTCTTAATACATTTTTGCATTTAACTGGATATACCTGAATAAATCACTTCATATATGTCCTGTATTCTCAGCTCGACTCATCTTCACTTGCCTTACAGTATTTAATTTAAATCCATTTTACACAACTCTCTACACACAGACAATGTCTCTACTATTATTAGCATCCCTTTAGTAAGAACGGTAGAAAAAAAATCAACTGTTTGCTGAAGTACCTTCATCTTGCACTGAAAAAAATTGAAAAATCTGACTTTTAATTGAAATATTCAAAGGAAAGAGAGAGAGACAGAGAGAGACAGAGAGAGTAACATGTCTTTTGCACCTATTCCTGTCTTCTGAGCAGTTGTAATATAAGAAATTTCCACCCGAATCAATAAAGTTTTCTGATTCTGTATTGCTTACTGTTAAAAAAAATAGCAGACTGATTTGACCCTGAATTATGGGCACCATCCCTGCATCACATGTGCTCAGGTACAGTATGTAATCAATGGGAAAAAAAACTACAGGAGTTGGTGTGACAGGAAACTGAACCTTGAGCTCCACGGCTGCTGAGCCGACGAGCAGCAGCGAGTCGGCGTCCCACACGTCGATCTGCAGCGTGTGGAGGGCGAGGTACTGCAAGAACCAAGGCCGTTCCCCCGGCTTCAGGAACGCAGGGTCTGCCAGGAACGCCAGTTCCAGCCCCGGGGGGCCTGCTTGTGGGAGGGAAATCAGCCATTTAGCATTTTGCCGAAGATGTCGATTCCTCACATCACTGGTGAAAGGTGTAAGCTATTTCACGGTCTAGCACAGACATCTGCTCCTCGCACCAGTGTCCTGCACGCATGAGCCGTACGACTCCTCAACATGGACAGATTCCTCAGGCCAATGACCTCTACACAACCTATCAGTGGAAATGCTAATCAAATTTTGGCAGTCAGCTTTTTGACAGCTGTTTGCGGGAATGTCTTTTTCTTTGTCTATATCTGTGATCTATTATCTATAATGAGATATGTTATGAATACAGGTCATTTGCTTTTACAACTGAGCCTCGCCCCTGAGACATTTAACAGATGAGAATTATACTCTAAGGTGTTCAGAAACATCAGGCTGGTCCGTTCTGTTTCCAAGTTGACATATGCAAAGAGGAGGAGCTTACACTGTCATTGGAACCAGCAAATGCGGCTCATCCCTAGTCAACAAAAACCCCATTCTACGTTCAAGGAGTCAGTCCGGCGAGGGTTGATGACCAAATGATGTCTGTCCCTTTCTCTCAGGAGGCTCCTAGCCCCCTTGTTGGTTTGCCACTCTCCCTCCCTCTCAGCTGAGTCTGCGCATCTCTCCCGCCATAATGCAAACGACCTTCTAGTCTTCCCAGAAGATCTGCCTCCACAAGTATCACCTTTTCCTTTTTGGACTACATCCTGAATTTTACAGGAAAACCAGCACAAAAAAACCCACATTGCTTCAAGGCCACCTCATCCCCTGTCCTCAATCCCCTGGTCTACTGGGGAAAGCAACGTCCTGACAAACTAACTCCATACAGGTAACTAAGTACTTACACTGCATTGTGCAGCTTCATTACAATTTTCTCATCTAAGTATATGTATGCATTGGCAGTACTACCTTACTATCATAGGCACATATACAATAGAGAGAGGCTTAGTTCAATTTATCACCTGGAAAGGAGGCAGCTGTTACGCAGTATCAACGTTCTGGGACAATAATGACCCAGAAAACAAGTTACACTAAAACAAAAATGGGGAAAAATGTATTGCTGAGGCCTGATGGGAGATCTCCATCCCCCTACCGTGTGTCTAGCTTGGAGGAAGTTGCATTCGAAAATATATCCCACTAGTGACACATATAGAGGACAGTGTTTGTCAGTTCTAGTCCTGGGAACACACAGGACTCAACAATTTGTTCCAGTTGCACTAACACAGCTAATTAAGGGCCCATGTCCACCTTGTCTACGGAAGCTTCCAGCCAAAGACGTGACCACACCGCCGCTCCGAAGCAGAGTGGTAGGGGTGCCGTGAGATGACAGGCGCGAGGCGGCAGAGAGCATTCTGCTTTCAGGTGGGGCTCGAAAAGTCCAGGGAAAACTAGCAGCGCAGAGGTGGGATGAATCACACCCAGGTTCCCCTAATTAGGGGCCAACCTTCAGGGGGTTCCAGATACAAAAGGTAAACAGAAAGTGCAGGCAAGCAGATAGAGAAGGGAGTGGGTAAAGTGTTATTGACCAACCGGCGTCAACTGTTAAGGGTATAACTATAGTCGCGTGAGAGCTTTCCCTACGAACCCATGCGATGGATACATGGAGGTTTTCTGCGTAAACCCATCTAACTTATGCATGAAGCAGTGCGGTTTCTAAATGAAGGTCTGCTTCTTGGATCTATCTCTGAAGCAATTTCTGTATGGAACCATTTCACACATGATGGTGTGGGGTAAAGAGCACATATACATCCGAGGTTAAACATTCTGAAACATTTAACAGCTTCATTCTGCAGCAAGATGTGAGCAATTCGAATAATAAGAAAACAACTGAAGAGCAAAGTAAGCTGAGCCGCTATTACCAGATTCGATGCTACTGTCGTTTTTGGCTACCGCCAGAATACAGGGATATCTGTCAGCAGTGTCCAGCTGGGTCTTCTCTGTGCAAAGGAGCTGCAGCCTCTGCGTTTTGACAGGTGGAAAGCGATAGAACTGGAAGGTGAAGTACACAGACTTTGGCCAGTCCGCACCCATGCTGTCCTGTGGTACTCTAAAAGAGGGTGACAACAGAGGGGACAGCAGGCTTTGGTGACAAACTTCATTTAAACAACAGGCCTCATGCATTTCAAGAAAAGCATGAAAACCTATTTCATATAATATTTTACAAGGGGCCTCAAAAAAATTAACGATATAAATCTGTAATATTGCATTTATCAGTTGATTAAAACTAGCCCAGAGATTGTTTTATCTGGTTTTAAAAACTATGCATTTTAACTGCAAGTTTCCAAAATAAGTAAAAATGATAAATCTCAGGCAGTATACTGTATCACAAAGACTGTGTCGTTATACCATAGTCACTCCACAAGTCTCACATATCTGCGTTCCCCAGGAATCACAGATTCCTTATGTAATTTCCAGTAAGGCATGTACAGTCATATCTCTAACAACCATATTAACAACTGCATTGAGCTGCCAGTATCCAATCAAAATGCAGCAGCCGATTCAGAAACCATCAATAAAAAAAACCAATTCATTCAAAAGTGAAGCAGAAACCAAGAACCCAGCCTGTGCATTTAGCTGAATAGAACGTGATGTTTCTAAGATGGAGAGCACGCTACATTTATCTGTATGACAAATGAACCACAATCTGTATGGCAGAACCGTAAACAAAAAGGATTTTTCTTAAGTTTCAACATTTATTCTCTGTTTTCATCACAATTTTCATTTTGCCAAGCTTCCACTTCTTAAATAATTCCAAAGCTTAGACTATTTGATGGAGATCATAGTAACTACTAAAAACTGGATCCATTGCAGCACTGCAATTTCCAGTCCTAAATGTCAATTTAGAAATAAAGCACCTGCAACATAAAGGTCTCAAGATATCATTTCATTGCACTTTACAATTACACACATAGGTATTAAGCAGGACTGCCGGATCGTAGAACGAGAGCCTGTGTGTCTGAAGCACTGAACAATAAAACACTGCAGGCAGTGCTCATCAACTGTTCATTATTAGACATTCTGCTTACTTACATAGTGTTGGTGCCGGATAATTATATGGGAAGCACTACACAAAATTAAAGGGAAGATAAATTATGCCCAAACCACATCCAGTCCCGAGGCAGGCAGCTGGCCACTATAGTCCTGATTAATTTAAAAAAATATATTGAGTTAAAGCAAAAATAACTAGTTTTCCATCTCCAGTTAGAAGATTAGCAATCAATCATTCAGGACTGAATAAACTGGCAAAATTGTTTAAAAACAATGACGACTGTCTGTTACTCAAATAAAACTCCTATAATCACCTCACCAGCCAAATAATCTAGGGGCAGCTTTCAGACTAAGCTGTGATAGTCCTCAATTAAAGATTTCCCTTAATATTCAGTCAGTAAACAGACAAGAGTGATAATTACACAGCCTGGGAGAGAAGCAGGAATTACACCATAAGTAAAGCACACGTACAATGAGTATCAGCCTCGTGTGGGCTTTTTCTTGTTTATCAGGTAATGAGAACCACAACATGCATGCTAATTGGTTAAGGTAGCTAAAGATTCACCCTCCCATCTAACTTTCAGAAAGAAGACATTGGGAGTGCTGCTTAATTAGAGCAGAAACATTGGACCTTATGTCTGCAAAAATTCTACTGTGACCTGGCTAATGACGATGTTAGCTCTTCACTTGTCAGACATCGTTGAGAGGAGTAAGACAGCAGAGATATATGTACTGATTCTGTATATTTTTTGGGCATGATTACCATGTGCTGCATTCCAGATACGTTTATCCAAATTGCACATCAATTATATACAGGAGGGTGGTTTATAGAATAGCCAACTAGACTCTTTGTTAAGGGTGCACCAGAGAGGTATTCCAGGCAGCTGAACCCTCAGCCCACCATGTGCTGGTAGAACACTCCAATGGGAAGGAAACCATCCAGTATGCATCATGGACTAGACAACTGCATCTTCCACTGGGGAATGCTGATGGGACACAGGACAAAGTCACCTGGAGAAGGCCAGAAACTGCAGGACAAGTTTGTTACACTGCAGGGGGTCAGCTTCCTCTTTCTGGGGGTTGAAGTTGATGGGTTCAGCCGGATCCAGGACTTCGGCCACCTGCCCTCTGCAGTCCAGGATCTCCGGGAAGCCAGCTGAGTAAAGATGCGCCATGGAGCTCCGTGACATCGATGAGGAGGAGCTGCGAAATGCACCAGAGATTGTCATCTACCAAAAAGGCAAGAGGTCGGCTTCAAAAAAAGGATTGTCTTCGGCTTCCAAATACGGACCCATTCTATCAATATAAGGTTTGAAGTCACCTTCAAAATATGGAAGCCAGTTACCTTCCAAATATGGAGTGAGAGCTCTGTTCAGTGATGGATTACTCCTGCCTAACAAATTAGTAGTGAGGGTACTTTCCAATTATTGTATGGACAAATAACTTTTGAGAGTCTGGACTGACTGCAGGGATGGTGTTACGCAAAAAAACATTTTGAACTTGACCTTAGGTGCACCTTGAATTTCATACTGATATCCTGAGTAACAGAAAAAATCTAGGGAGCTACGTGTTTCATATAAGGTTAAATCAATTGCGAGGGAGGGTAGCAAAGGTTTGATAATGGGGGGGGCGAGAGGCTGTGTAGTTTTTGACTGGGGGAACGGACGGTGATGGCAAAAGTGGACAGGTGTTAGTATTATACGAGCTACACACTGACTCCTTATGAACTACTATGGTAGCCTGGCAACACGTTGCTGACCACGGGTGTAATGTAATTCCTTCTTCAATTAAAAACATTGATAAATACATTAAAGACTTAATATGCTCCTTCCAAATCGACAGTGACTAATATACCTTAAATGGACGGTGACTAATATATCTCAAATGGACAGTGACTAATATACCTCAAATGGACAGTGACTAATATACCTCAAATGGACAGTTACTAACATACCGAATATCAGTGCAAATTCTCTACAATAGGCGTGGATGAGTGTTGCTTTGCAGAAAGCCAGATTTATGCTTGCCATGCAATGAGATCTGACGTGATTAACAGTAGAAAAGCCAAAGCCAGACAAGCAAAGGTGGAAGAGCAGAGTTGTTGGGATGAAAGGAACTGAACCCAACATGACAACAAGCCGACGGGTACTGCGGCACTGTGGTACTACAATGTTGTGATATTAGGTGTAATAGTTGTTTTCTTTCATGATGAGGGACCTTCTTATCTTGGACCTTCTTATTCCAGCATGTTTGGTTTGTTGGCCTCTACATGCCTCAGACAACATGCTGCTTCACCCCTCTGTTGGTAACTTTCTCCATTACAGAGGTCAGTTGTTTCTAATGAGCGGGGCTGTTTACATGCACTATGAGCTGACCTGCTTGAGGTGACCTTGGTTCTCATCAGACAGGGAGCTTACAACCTTCTGCCCTTGAGCTACTGCATAACAAGGGTTCTTGACACTGCCTTATGCCCCAAAGTTGGTCTCACTAACAGAAACTGCTGCTCTGCTTTGTAAGGGTAAGATCTTATCTTCTAAGTGAACAAGCAAACTCATCACCGACCCATTACAAAGCTTATCAAACACCAAGATCGGTACATAGAAGTAAAAAACTCAGTATTATCCCTATGTAATGACAGTAAAAACTGTCCACAATTGGTGATTGCCGTCATTTGAAATCAAGGTAAAAAATACATGAGATAAGACCAGCTTGATTCAGAAAGAAACTTAAAAACCTTAAGGAAATATTAATATAAGAACTACTGTATTGATATTGGCTAAATCTGCAGGTATACTGCTCTCAGACGTCAACACAATTCATATGTATTTGGGTAACATTAAAACTGCAGCTTCATTTTCCACAGGCCTGGGTTTAATCTAATAAACAGCATAATTACCAGTGTGATCCATGGAGTCTAATTTTCAAAAGTAGGTCATTTTCCTGCAAACATCTACTACAATTTTCAAACCAAACCATTTCATATGAGAATCACAGACACTCCTGTCTAGTTAATAAGAATTACAACAAAATATCTACACTTGTACAGAAGGAGGTCATAAATTATAACTCAACCAATTTACAATTACTTTCACAAAACAGTTAGCCATACTGATAATATTCATGTTACAGGCAGCGTTCCTTAAATCATCCCCTGATTATATATTCAGAATTAACACAGGATTCAAAAAACGGTTTGCCAAGGTGTCACTCTGACAGAGGAAGAATACTAAAGCTGCTGGTGGCCACATACAGCCTCATGGACCATTTGAGGTGTTATCTGAAAACAATAGATGGTGCTCTCTGTTAAAAATAAATAAATAAACATGCTCCAAAAGCAAACCAAGAGCACCACCTAGTAGGATCAGAAAATACAGCAAATGGTTCATAAGGTTTCACTTGGCCATCAGTAACTGAAGCTCTGTGAGAAACAGCTCATTAGGGAAACTGTTCTTGTCACTCACACAGACAGGGAAAAGAAGAACACGTTTAATATAATGCCAGTACTGTGTACATTAATACAGTACTGAGGGCTGAAATGCATGATGGGACAGTCCAGGCCTTCGTCCGTTTCTATGCCCACTGATTGGCAGATATCGCTCACCCAGGCGTCTGGGTACCCAGGGTGATGACGGGTGCGTGCACTGGTGTGAAGGTGACCTCCCGCAGCGTCTCCTCATCGGCCATGGCTGGGTCCGCCAACGCGTGGCTGAAACTCGCCTCCAGGTGCGCGATACTGCTGGCACACGGCAGCTCCTGTAAGCCAAACAGGTGCAGCTTAGCAGTCAAGTGATAATGATTCTCTCTTAATGATGCTGGAACGTATCACAACGCACATGTAAAGCACTGTTGTGAAAGGCGCTATATAAAAATAACATGAATTAAATTGAATTGCAGGTTATACTACTAGTTACTATATCAGAAACAGTTTATTGGCCAAGTATGCTCATGCACACAAGGAATTTGACTCTACTAGTCATATTCTTTGGCAGAGAAATTACAGACAATAAATTACAAATATATAATAAGTTACTAGAACCCATATACACTTACTGGAGTATTTAAAAATATACAGGACAGATATTTTCTGGGTAGTGAATTTACTGGATAATAAATTATGTGCAGAGATATGTACAGTAATAGCCATTATATACAGAAGTTAAGTTAGGTAACTGGTTAAGTGTTCATGAGTGTAATGGTGAGTGGATAGAATGCAGATGTCAGCCATTAATAGGCATCCGTTCTCGCAGCCGTCCTGATGTGTGGTATGTCGAGTTGGTCTGGATACTGGGAGGGAGAGCACAGCGTGATGGGCAAGTAAGAGGCGCCTCACTCGTCCATGACCTACATGCAATGTCGCTCAGACCCAGGACTGTGATGTCAGACTACACACAATCCTGTATTGCCGATACGTTTGTTACTTACTGTCCCTTTGTTGCTGATTGCACAAGAAAGGGATTATAATATGTATTTTAATTTACAGATAGTTGTACTTTAAACATTGTAACAAAACAAAGAATGGAATTACGTCCATGTAGAACAAAGACCCAGCTGCCTGTTCCCAGAAACAGCCTGTGAAGTCATTAAAATATAGATAAGATTTCAATACTGTCTCATACAGACATTACCTAGGGTTTCTGGGAACATGTTAGAAAAAGAAATCAGGCAACTAAAGCCTGCTTTTTTGACAATATATAACCGAAATCAAGACAGACAGAACTTACGAGCAAAACTTTTTGTATCATAATTTCCCTGCATGCATCTCTGAGTGTTTGTCCGCATGCATGTCTATGTGTGTGCTTGAAGGCATGAGTTTGTGCGGATTCTTACGGCGTGCGACAGCTGATAGGCCAACGCCATCGGAGAGGGTTGCAGCTGAGAGGGGAGCTGCTGTTGCCATGGAGATGCGACAGTGTGGCTGATTGTGGGGTAGCGAGGAGTTGCTGCAAGCTGGGATATGGACAACTGCAACAGATAAAGTACACATTTAAAACATACAATGAAACAATTACCATTTATAGAATGCTGGAATGCACTAATGAACAAAAGTCTCATATTAGAATCACATTCCCAGTGTTTTCTCAAATAAATAAGGGTGATTACAAATTATATACATTTTTATCAAAGTGCCAATGATCACCTGGTGAAAAAAAGGGCTAATCTTCACTCTACTGCATGTGCAGATACATATGCAAAGTACCATGAGCACATGGTTAATTACCAGGTAGAGGTTTAATTACCAAATGTCACGCCAGCAGCCACACTCCAAAAGGTAATTTAAGGTACAAAATGCAGCATCTCTGCCTGAATGCTGGGGAAAGTTATTAAGGGCTTTTTATGTGGAGTCTGAAGATACTCCTCTGAAAGAACTGATTTAAAAGCCAAGTGAAACCCTTTTTTCACAGCATCAAAAGAGGAGATGAGAATATGCTGTCTGTACTGTACAGTAGCAGTGTCGGCGCACGCTGACCAAAGCACCTACCCCTGGGCCTTGTGGGGAATTGGGAGGGGGGCTGAGCAGTGCCTGATGCCCCACCCCACCTGGAAAGACAGGAAACCAGAAGGATACCAAAGAGGGAAAACAGAAACAGATGTATTACAGTCATGCGTCACTTACAGACCAGAGATACATTCTGAGAGGTGCATCGATTTTGTCATTGTGTAAACAACATAGAGTGTACTTATACATAGGGATGAATGCATTCCATTTTTACACAAATTCCATCAAGGTATGAGCCTGTTGTTGCCATGATTTATCATTATACCTGTCACATAACTGTTCGTAGAACAGTTCATCACCATAATCAGAAAAACTCAAAACCACCTGTCATATTTTACTGTTTTCTGCGCAAGACTTTTAGAATGGTGCATTAGAATATTGCAGAATATTGTATAACATTGTGATATCATTTTCAGGGCATTTTCAGGGCATATCACCCAGCCCTAATCAAACCCATTCCCTGGAAAAAAAACAGGGAGGCAGGTCAGAGAAAAATACCCAGCAACAAAATGCAGTCAGCCTTTTCTAGCGTTAAGCCAACAACAAAAGATTATTTTCATATGATTTAATAATTAAAATTAGATTTAGCTTGCAGTCCATTCAATTTGTCACCTTTTTTACACATTCTGCATCTGTTTAGGGGCAATTATAAGGGAATTTTAAGCAAAAGCGGAGCTTTGAAGCAAAGAAATTGTGACGAATTATATAGTGATAATTATATCATTTAATATGAAGAAAATTGGCCAGCACTACTTATACAAAACATGCTATACAGCATACTGTTTTACAGTAATCTTCATGAGAAGAATGAGCACACTCTAAAATAATGATGAAAGCCAATATGTAAACACGTAACAGTTGTTTAATAACATTATCAGGTCCGTGTGGTCCTTCACACATCATTATGAGGCACATGACTGGACGATAATCCATTACCTGATTTTATGGCATTTAACAGTTCTCACCCATCCCATAGATCAGGGCTGGGCAATCTTATCCGCAAAGGACCTGTGTCTATGCAGGTTTTCGCTGCAACTCCATAATTAGGTCACTAATTAGAGGACTGATTGGCTGAAGAGGCCTCACACCTGGGTTTGACCGGCGGACCTAAAGGTTACCCCAAAAACTTGCATACACACCGGCCCTTTGTGGGTAAGATTGGCCACCCCTGCCACAGAAATAAAGTTTCCTACTATCTGTGCCTATTAGACCTCGTTAACCAATGGCTTCTTCCTGGGTAAGGCAGAACCTGGAGATTAAGAACCAGCGCCATCTTCTGATGAAGCGCAGGCCATTTCTTACAGGAACTTGGATCAGAGGATGGGGACTGCAACATACATAGTAATCACACCATTTGCTGAATGGAAACACATGCTGGCCCCCTCACTGTAAAAACCTCTAAGGCAGAAAGGTGAGATATGAGGTGCAGAGGAGCAGCAGATGTGCTGAATCTTTTTTTTTTTCTTCTTACAAACACATGTTAGCACCTTTGGAGAAAAATACTTGTAACTGTAGTCTGTCAAGCAAACAGGAAATGGGCAAAAACGTAGGTGCTACGAATCAAACAACGCTGTATTGTGTGTAAGGTTACGCTTATGGACCAGCAGCTTGTAACCGGAGATAAGAAGCCAGCTTGGTGCAGCATTACGGAATCAGCTTCACCTAGCCACCTTCAAGGGCCGCTGTAAAAGCTAACAGTCAAATGGCCAATGAGGTGAGGGGCAGGTTTCAACCTCTGGCAACCTGGGAGGCTGAGCAGAGGCTGCGCTCCATCATGCACTCTGCTTGCAGGGGGTGGCAGCGGGAGCGAGGGGGGGGTCGGCACTATATTACGGGTAGAACACGATTATGTAAAGCAGAGGCCTGCAGGTATCCATTCTGCAGCAGTTTCAAGCACCACGTTTTACTGATTTTTTTTTTCCTTCTCAATAACTGAATCAATAGGCAGCTACTACTGTTTCACTGAAACCAAGAGCTGGATTGAAGCTTCCAAATCTCCAACAGAGCCATGATGCATATGTCAGTAGCTGTGGGGGGAATGGTCCACATCTCAGTAGCTGTGAGGGGAATGGTCCGCGGTCCACATCTCAGTAGCTGTGGGGGGAATGGTCCGCGGTCCACATCTCAGTAGCTGTGGGGGGAATGGTCCGCGGTCCACATCTCAGTAGCTGTGGGGGGAATGGTCCGCGGTCCACATCTCAGTAGCTGTGGGGG
>JABFEB020000104.1:1160319-1179620 GCA_019775895.2 Stomatorhinus ivindoensis
GGTGTGTGAGTGAATGGTGTGTGAGTGAATGGTGTGTGAGTGAATGGTGTGTGAGTGTAGGGTGTGTGAGTGAATGGTGTGTGAGTGTAGGGTGTGTGAGTGTATGGTGTGTGAGTGTAGAGTGTGTGAGTGAATGGTGTGTGAGTGTAGGGTGTGTGAGTGTAGGGTGTGTGAGTGAATGGTGTGTGAGTGAATGTGTTTCCCTGCATTTGCACCTGTAGCCTCCAGAATAGGCTCCGGACCCCATGACCATGAATAGGACAAGTGGTTACAAAAAATGATGGATGTATGGATGGATTGATGGATGTATGGATGGATGGATTGATGGATGTATGGATGGGTGGATGCATGGATGGATGTATTTATGTATAGATGGATGGATTGATGGATGGATGTATTTATGTATAGATGGATGTATTTATGTATAGATGGATGGATGGATGGATGGACTGATGGATGTATGGATTGATGGGTGGATTGATGTATGTATATATGAATGGATTGATGGATGTATGTATGGATGGATTGGTGTATGGATGGACAGATTGATTGATGATGGATGAATGGATGGATGGATGGATGGATTGATGTATGTATGTATGTATGTATGTATGTATGTATGTATGGATGGATGGATGGATGGATGGATGGCCAGCTGCACTGAGGAACAGGCACAGTTGGAGCTTTATGCAGAGGATCACACCCAGAGGGGCAGCTCTCTCGCTTAGACCACAAGTGTTTCTCTCCGTTTGTCATGTGTATCTGCAGCAGGAGCAGTCTCTATCTGTCATGGACTCGTCCAGAAAAATGGCAGAATAATCCACAGTGAGCACGGGGCTTCTGGCATGTCCAAAACACACAGTGAATAAGAGCGTCGCAGGGTTTATGCTGAAGTGTCCAAAAATCCAGGCAACCTTGGTCAAGTGGCTGACACAGGCAGACAGGAGACATCTTTAACTTTCAGGCCGTTTGGCAGGAACAAGCTAAAGCAGAGCTCTGCTCTCCACAGTTATTTGGTGGCTCTGTGACAATCCCGATGACACGGCTGTGTAAAACCACAGGCCATGCTTATGGTAGATATAGACAGAGAGTAAAGTGTGACTAAGGCTTAATGTTACACTGCTGTCCCTAAGCTGAGACTTGCCTCGGAGTGGAGAGGGGGATCTTTTGGGCCACGATGCCTCTTCCGGTCTTTTCCTTGCAGAGATGGGAGTGCTGGTGGCCTGGCCCTCAGAGCGGACTGTGAACCTGAATTTCAAAGCACCTCCTTCTGGATCCCCCCCCTGGCACACAACGGAAAGAGAACATTTGAGGACAGTCTGCGTAACATGAGCTCGAGCTCAGAAGACAGAGTTATTGGCCATGGCAAGGTGACAACTTGTTCCCCAAAAGAGAAAAGAAGGTACAAAAGTGAGGGAATATTACTCTCTAAATAGACTGAATACTCAGGTTGACCCGTGCAGTGATGGGCTTTAAACAGCACACTGCTCTGGTACATAGCACAGCATCCCATCTACACTGGTGCTCGCCCTTCAGATATCATGTCTTGATTACTGAGCCAGGGCTAAGATCTGAAAGGGCTCCCATACATACTCTGAGAGTCAAGTATTTACTTCAGCATGCTATTATGCTACTGCTTTGCCATAAAAGAGGCATAACACACTTCCAGTCTGATAAAGTTCTAACATCCTTAATGCATTTGGAAAATTATTTGAAAGAACTGCATGATGCATTCATATTTGAGCCAGTGCTTCACTAAAGGCCTGAAGAATGACAAGCATAGTTTAGTGTTATTTACACTTGCTAAATCAAATTCAGTTACACGTAGCACGAACGCTGGTAAAGATGACGCAATGCAATGCTTAATTCCACACATTAATTGGAACTCAGCTGGTGGTATGAAGTCACTCATTCTTCAAACTGACCATTATCCAGCGCAGAGCAAAGGAACCATGTAATTTTTTTAGTTGGCACCTTAACAAGAGTACTGAGATTAATCCTGAAATAAAACAGCAAAGCAGTCAGTAACTCTAACTCTGAGGTACAGTATATATTGTACACACACTGATTGCTCGTCCTCAACCACATACTGCATTTGGAAGCACGGATTCTTTTACAAAAAATTCTCACTTATTTCAGATTGCGTCTAGGGAAACTAAGGAAAAACTTGTGCACATCTGGCGACAGATACTCTTTAGTGCTAGTTCTAAATTAAGAAAAGGAGGAGGAGGAGTGAAGGATGGTCATAATGAGCCTGACAAAGTCTGCCGTGTGACGTGGTCGAAATCCCAGAATGGATGGCAGGCTGGCAGGCTCGTGCCCAGGGAGCTACATCACACTGGCAGCCGTCCTTAATTATTTTCTTTGCCAATCTAGTTTTCTAAAATAAAAACGTGCAGCTGCAGCTCGGGAAGGAGAGCAGAGTGACCACATTTGCAGCAAGACATCGCTCCGTCATCTCCGTAAGGATTACCGACCACGTCTCTCTAATGTTACATTATTTATATGCCCCTGCTCGACCTTACAGAGCGGCCAAATGTGAGCGTTTGGCAGGAACCCGAACGCTGGCGGGTAAATGCCACTTAAGGTAAGGAGGCCAGCCTGGCAGACAGCGACTGGCTATGCGTCCTCCTGGCAAACCAGTAAGAAAGCCACCATCGAAACATGACGGCACTCACCAGGCAGGCTGCCGTGCTCGGCAAAAACAAGGAGATGCATATTATTACGCAATTATCCACAATGAGGCATGGTGATAGGAAGAATAACGCTACAGATTTCAGTACAGGTTGCTATTACCGTAAGTGGATGTGCCCATCGCAAAGCACCGGATTACTCTTGCTTTGCTGAATATACTGACACGTGAATAAGTACACTATCATCTTCAAAGAAAAGTCATTTGAGTACTCTTTCTGAAATGATACATTTATGCCTTTTTTCAAAAAATAAGAAAAAAAGGCATGACTGTACATCTATGTTTTCTCTAAAATTGCAGAATGAGGCTTTTGCTTTTAAACTTTAGTTTTGGCTGGTGCTTATAGTCATCTCCCATTTCCACCCTATGAAGCTGTTTCATCATACGACAAATACGCTGCTCTTTTGTAATGTATGTGTATGCAAAAGGACATGTGTTTTTATTCATAGAATTTAAAATAATAAAAAGACATAAGATGAATGCATATATACATTCATCCATCCACCTGTCTTCTAACCACTGGTCAGAGTCACAGGGTATGTATGCATTAAAAGCCAAAGTATTACTGTCTAGGTTTGACAGCATGTGTGCTGGAGGTCAGCTTCACTACAGCGCGATAAAAACAGCAAAACATAGAGCTATCCATCACACTGGGTTCGGTGTCATTTTTAAAGCACTCGTTTTCTTCCTAAAAGTCAAGCCACGATTTCTTGTCATGAATCTTACATTTCTTTGTAAGAACAAAATAAAATAAAAAATGCTTTAGTAAACAATGAAACTAGCAGAAAATAAGCAAATGCTAAATTATCTATAAGTCAGTTTCATTCTGATGAAAATGAAAAATGAAGAGAGCGTTGCTGATTACATGCCAGGTTTTTTTCAGACAATGTTCATTTTCAGGCTTCCAAGTGGCATGTTGTGAAAAACATGGTATGACTTTAATCCCGTAATAGATAAAGAACATTTAGTTCCTGTATTTATATATGTTGTTTAAAATTAATAAGCTTTTTAACAATGCAAGGGGACAGGTCTAAACTAAACTAACGCCCTTGAGCATGTCGTGCCTGGAAATTATAACTTCTTAACAAAGTTAAAGGAAAATTACTGTCACAGAACAAGAAGTTTGCCCAGTCTAGTGGGCACTGTAGGGCTTAAGATGGCAACAGCAGATTATAAGACAATAAGGCAGCAGGAAAGTAGCAACCATTTTACAGAAAGCGGAAACTGAAGCGGAGGAAAAACAACAGGAGTCTCTTCACAGTGGGAACTGATGCAATATAAAGCAACTTGAAAGGAAAAAGTCCTTCATTACTCATACTGACGGGCAGCAGAGTGATGTCCTAAGGAGCCCCCCCTGCTCTTTGACAAGACAAAATCATTACATTAGGGGACCCTTAGCTCCTATCCTGGCCACATTGATGGGATTTAGAAAAAACAGATCATTAAGCAATATGCAAAAGTCATTAATGCTTGTGAAGCACAATCAGAGCTGCTTTTTTCCATTGCGATTTATTAGAGAGCCAGTTCTAACATAAGGACAGACGACTGGACACTGATTAGCATCTCCATTGAGCCTCTGGAGAGTCACAGTACCTCTCTGGAGCTCCAGTCTAGGTGTGGTGCTGTGTACACCATGACGCCCCCGGGATTCGTGCCTGGGCCTCCCTGCAGAGCCAGGCGTACCTCTGACGGCGCGTCAGCGCAGCTCGCCGCCTGGAAGGGGCTCCACACCGCCCAGCGCAAACACTGCATGAAGGCCATCTTGGAGGAAGAGGTGTAGGACAGCTGTGAAATCAGAATGGAGGGAAGACCAATAGAAACACAGATCAGTGTTCAGCTATATGCAGACAGAGTGATATAGCAAGTTCTTTGTATTTCTGGCACCAGAGCACCAGTCCTAAGAGAGTGACGCAGAAAAAAATTGCAAAAAGCAAAAAACCACTGATGTGAACAACACTATAAGTCCTGGACATCAATTAGAGAAACAACTAAATACACAAACTGGTTCTTAAATGTACTACATGGAAAAACAATCATCTGAAAACTTACAAACGACATGGAACATTACTAGGAACCGGCAAAACCTTCTGTTTTAATATAAATCTAGAGAAACCATTAACATTTTAGTGCTATGATGAAAATGTAAGGTCCTTAAAACTTCCAAAACGAATCTTAATAAGGGTACAGGCATGACAGCACCACCAGATTCCCGAAAAAAGGACAAACATTCATAATAGCAGAGCGTGAAACGATTTATTTAGACAGATGTACCTCAACACAACATAGCAGGAGCCTCTTTGAACGCCTTGAGGCAATACACCATACACTACCATATTCACGAGAGCCAGCCGGACTCCCACTGTGACACATTCCTAAAGCTGTGTTTTTGAACAGTGATGGCTCAACATAATGTGACGCTTTGGCGTAAAGAACAGCAGACATAAATGAACAATGACTGAAGCAGCCCAAGCATGGTGAGTACTATCCAGGGCAGACAGTAAATGAGGACAGAAACATATCTTTGGCCCCCCTGGTATTATGCCTGTCTGCCTACCAAGGTCTGCTTTCCTTTCATAAGAAGCTGGTTAAAAAGAAAAGGAGAAATGGCCTTATGTGTTGTGGCTTTAGTTATATCTTACATTTTAACCCCCTTATGGTATTAGATAGCTACAGCTTGCGTTTTCATGTCTCGGAAAGGTCCCTTCGACATAATCCTAAGCAAGGAGCTTAAGACTTCAATAAAAATGCACCAAGTATGCTGGCGCTGAAACAACAAAGACGAAGGAGCCTTTGCATGTGGAACACTCCCTAAAGGTAAACTAAACTGCTCTACTCTCTTTCATTTGGGTAGTATTTTTACCCACAACATCTTTAGATGCACAGAAAGGCATTTGCTGAAGTAAGTCAGGTTAAGCACCTTCACAAAAAGTACAAGAACATTCTTTGGGGAAAAGAAATCAAGAAGTATGCGGAATGCACAGTGACCGGGCGAGCAGGGGCGTGGCCGCACGTGCCCAGACGAGCGGGGGCGTGGCCGCACGTGCCCGGGCGAGCGGGGGCGTGGCCGCACGTGCCCGGGCGAGCGGGGGCGTGGCCGCACATGCATTTCTGAGCCCAGCTCTGTTTTCTTTTCTCCTTGTGTCTGTCTGAATTTCGTTCCACAGTTCACGTACAGTTTAGGGAAATTTGTTTCTCTAAAATTGCCTTCATTGTGTGAATGTGCACTCTCTGCATATTCTACACTCATGATAACCCTGTACTAGATAAGCGGAACTAGGAAACAGTCGGAACTTTCTAATCATAATTCCAGGTGCTTAACCAGTACATAACCCACAGTATTACTCCTTTCACATAACCTTGCCAACTCTCACGCATCTGGTGTGACCCTCACGTGTTCAGACTCTCACGCTCACGCAGGAAATCATACAGCAAATCTATATCATTCCATTATAAACCTAAAATTGACCACATGAAAAACATAGTAGCAGGGTAGTTTGCAAACATTACAGACTTGTTTTGAATTGAAAATCTCACTCTAGCCAGCTGACCAAAGCTGGCCACCCTGTATGAAGTAATCCTGCCTGCACTGTTGTCAAGCAAAACATGTCTTTCTAAGTAGCTGACAGCAATAAAGAACAGCAAAGCAGACTGTTAGACAAAGTTAGAGTCTACTGGTGCTACAGTCTTTACGGCAGCCAAACATGCCTCTGCCCTCAGAGACGCCGCTCTCCTTAGCAGCCCACAGCCCTACTTTCAGCACCGGAGGAATTTCCCATGAGGTGTTGGGATGACGCAAGCTTACGCAGCACTGCTGATGGATGCATCCTCTTTGGTGCTCACAGCTCATCACGGTGTCATCGGGTGTCAAGCAGATCAAGACGATCTCCTGATCTAACCTTTACAAGGCTTGCACAGCTCCACTAGCTGCTCTTCTGCACTTTCATGTATCGAGTTTAGATTCAGTTTCTCTCTGGGGAGATATTTGTGTGTGTATTTGCAGTGCTTGTAAAGCTCCTTTCCCCCCAAATATCTTACGCTCGTTTTCGGTCAATCACTGAAAGCTTAGTCCAGCAGCACTTGTACATAAGTCCTTGATAGCTGTAGATGTATTTTTGTCATCTGGGTCATGTGTGTGTCACTTTGGATTAAATCATCTGCCAATTCAATTTAAAAGTAACCAACCTTGTTACATAAGGAGAAACGTATGCTAAATTGATTTGATACTATAGAATGTACGTGTTGTAATACTCAAACACTGAATGTTAGGATAAATATATATAGGTATGTATGTATAAAAAATATGAAGTTCAGACTGTTTAGACCATCATGTATTAATGTATTATCTCATGAAAGTTTGATGTTGTTGCCAGTAGAGTGTGAGGCACAGTACAGAGCTGAATGTCAGATAAATTTAGTAAGCAGGCATCAGAGTACTACAGCCTGCATCCCCATCGATTCTCAGAGGAGACGGACTGAACATTGCCTTCCATGACTGATAGGGGCTATTTCTGAATGGCAGGCTTTTCCAGCCTCCACAGATAGATGGGGCTGTCTCATTTTTAGCATGAAGTCATCCTGTACTTCTTTCATCCCTTTCTCTATTGTCCCATAAAGGGTAATGTCCTCACCCCATGAAATCCCAGTGGATGCTTCCTGACCATCTGCTACAAGGTATCACGACTTTTGGTAGCGTATTTAGGTTAGCCTAAGGTCAGTGGGTCGTGCAAGAAGAAAGTCTCTGAGGATCGTCCTTTTTATGTGGGTCTGCCATGTGAGGAAAGAAACCAGTGCAAAGAATCCTTTCCCCCAGGTTCATTTCAGCTTTGCAAATGGAATATCCTAGACCAGCGATTCTCGACCCAAATTTGGCAAGTTCAGAAAAAGTTGCAGGGCAGAGTTGGAAATGTAAGCATTTTAAAACCAGCAAGTTCCTATGCTGAGCCACAATCAGCTTTCCCAGCCCAATCATAGAATTAACCTATATAAATGAGCCTTGGGTCTGCAAATGCTTATCATAAAACTAGAGAACCCTCAGCCAAACCAAAAAGTCAAACCACAGATGCTTAATTTAAAATTTACTAGCACATCCAATCAGATTTATGTGATAGCCATTGATTGGCATAAATTGCAGATTGCACTGCGCGCGTGATCACAGTGTTAATTTAAACATATACTATATATTGGGTCATGGTGCAAAAAAGGTTGAGAACCACTGATTAAGATGAAAGGACTCCTGCAGCTACGGATCAGTCTTACACAATGAGAATAAGGAATTTTCGACCATTCATCCCTACAAAATTGTTTAAGTTCATTCAGATTTCAAGGGCTTCTTATGTGAATAGCACTCTCCAGGACAGGCCATTGTATCACACTTGGGTTGAGGTCTACACTCTGTCTTGACCAATTCCACAACACAATTCCTTCTGTTGAAGTCACTCTTGCTAATTTACTGCATTAGGTGAAAGGCCATTGAGATTCTACTGTAAAATTTTATTCACAGTTTTGAATGTGTTGTTTCTGCAGTGACAGCAGGCTATCCAGGCCTCGTCAGCTCCACACCATGACACTGGCTCCACTATGCTTCATAGTTGGTATGAGGCTTTGCCATTGGTGTGCAGTGCCTTTTGTCTCCTAACATAAAATTTTATCTCATCCATCCACAAAACTCCCAAAGGCATTACAGAACATTACAGAACTTGAAATGTTCAGCAAAGACTTGATATCTGGGTTGCTCTTTCATGAACAGCACATTTGCACAGTATTTGTCATGAACAGAGACTTTGGAAAGTTTGGAAAGTTCAGAAGGTTTCTGCAGGTCCTCTGTTCTTACCCTACAGTTCCTATGTACTGAAGCACTGGATGGTGAGTTATTACTGTGATCATTGAAGGAGAGTAGCAATGCTATTGAATTTATTATATTTATAATCCTATAATCCTTTTTAACCCTTGCCACTTTTATGAAACTCAACACGTGAGGTCTTGAAAAATCTACTTTGATATGGCCATATTGCAATGGAATAAAATTTTGTTGTGAATATCAGGTAATTCAAATGGTGTAGTCTCGTATATAGCAGGGCAGGCTGAATCTTGATTGTAACACCTGAATGCAATTACCCTCTTCAGAGATCTCTATTCTACAGCTTCACATACTTTTCCATCAATTAACTTAATTGCTTAAACCATTTACTCAATAAAGATAAGAAAAATACTGTGTTTGTTAGAAAGACTGCCGATATTCATTAATATAACTCTGATAAGGATCACATTTTAGGAGTCGTCCAAGCATCTTTTAAGCTTTTATCTTGGCCAGAGCCCAGGCAGTAAAGGCCACATAGCTTCACTAGACCCTGGATTGGATACTAGTACATTGCAGGGCACAAACACGCTCAAGTGTCCACTATGTCACCCTCAGAGAAGACAATCAGCCTAACTGAGTGTCTCTGGACAGCGGAAATAAACCAGCATGATGAGGGGAGCATCTACAAACTTCACAAACATAAGCACAGCTTCAAACCCGCAACCCTGATGCAAACCACTGAGTTACCATGGCGCCTCTAAGTGCCATTCCTCCCAATTTCCAGGTAATTCCAAAAGGATCACAGAACTTTCATTTGACTTTATAAATAGATCTATGGCTCTACATCCATCTCTTAGGCCTCATACCTTGATACAATACTTAAATTTTGAGTAGTGCTTGTTATGAAACTGAATTTGCAAGTATACAAGAAAACAGCAGAGCAGATAAGGACAAGGATGGCTGCCAAAACAACGCAGCTTCACTTTCAGAGATCTCCAGGTATTTCAGCCCTAAAGACAAGTACCTAACCTAACCTTGCTTCTGTTAAAAGGTGCTGCAGTAAAAGTAAGTAAGCTCAACTTTTAAGCCATTTACTGTGAGCCACTTATAGCCATAAGCAAATAAACAAATTGTGAGATTATCTAAGGAAACATTAGAGCCATTTCATGAAGGCAGCTGACAGGATCTACAAAGGACAGTTTATGTAATCTTCACAAGTGCATTTTTGCAATTTACATTGGATACAATTCAAAGTGTGTTCTATCATTTTAAGCAGCGACACATTTAAGGGGTAGACATTGCCGTTTCCCATTTTGCTCATGATTACAGTGAGAGGATTTTACTCTGTCGGGGGTTGATGTCAGGACTGGGGAGGGGAGGGTGGAGTGACACAATCCTGATTAAAATCCAACTCACTTTTTATTATTTATACCACACTATTCTCCAGAGGATAAACAGGGCACTCAAAATTCCACCCTCCAGGGCTTGAGCAATAGCGTTTCAGCCAACAAGCAAGAAATAACGATTCACAACTTCAATGCTCCCCAGAAGTAAAACTCATTACGCATCTGGAGCTGTCGAGGCTGTTTAGCAGACACGGTTATTCATTTATCTTTGACCTTAGATACGCAAGTGCCCGATATCAAAGAGATTACCACGTATGCACATGGAGGGAACGTCACGTCATAAATGTTATTAGCACTGTAGTTTTCCTAGGCTTAGTATGCTCAGTCCAACATGAAAACTGAGACTTAAAATAATTATCTTAACAGCACATTTTTTATTTTATTGGGTTTTACTAGGACTGCCTTCAATGAACTGCAATAAATACATAACTCATTCATACACAGACTTACCAGCATTAGCCAAGCAGAAAAACGCTACCAATCCTTCGAAGGCTAATCGAAGGCTTTTGTTTGTCCTCAGAGTCTCAGGTTACTGGTCCTGAAATTTCTGTGTACTGAATGCATGTCATGTAATGTAACCCAAAGCTACTTTTGGACAGTTCTCTCATCATACATTTTTATATATATATATATATATATATATATCCCAACCCACACAAGACATTAGCACCCTCAGTTTATGTCAGTTAATGTCGGTTTTTGGAGTTAAATTTAAGTTTTACTAAGCATATTGGCAAATGTTGGCAGAACTTCTGTTAGGAGAGATCATTTATCAGCTTTGGCTATGTTCAACTTGTCCTACAGTCATCGCTTATCCAAAATCCCACACTAAGAAAACCCAGGCAACAGAGAATCCTGCTAAGATACGTTCATGTCTGACTGCATGTCAGCCCCACCTTTCCTTCACTTAAGGTTTTCCCCCAGTCAATCTAGATATCAGACTCCCCACCATTTTGCTTACTGGGGGGGGGGGGGGGGGGTATTAAAGGCATATGAAGTGAGACCTAAGTGAGCAAAAACCTCAGTCTTCTGGAATCAGGTTCCAACCTGTTAGATAAAACTTGGACAGCTTTTTTATATGATCAAGCTCAATCTAACTCTATGAGGACTTGGCTTTTTGATTTTTCAACCAACCTGAGAACTTTCTTTAGTTCTGCTCACAAGGCCAGATTAACGGAGACACTGGGCTAATTGTGTCTGATCTTGTTATTCTTGTAATTATCTGACTTGACCATGCGCCATAGAATACTTCTACATCCATCTCCCTGTTTTGTACCTTCACACTATTTCAATGTGGGAGGCATATCATTCATTCGTGAAAAACAGTAAATGACATCTTAGTGTATTTCGTTAGAGGCACTTAGGTTTAGGTCTTGGGCTAAGAAATAAATCACACTGGCTTGCTGAAGGCCAGTTCTGTTTAGGAATATGTCCTTGCCTCACCCCCTATTAATTTTCTCCATATATCACATAAATAAAGCAAAAAAAAAAAAAGGCTTAACGATGATCCTGTTAGCTCGAGGGGTGGCTACACGCCTTGGGAGGCCAGCTCAGTTGACCATCGCAGCTTGTCATAGTTCATCTCTGTTGTTAATTACCGCGGTTTGTCCCTCACTGTTGGACTGAGTGGTTCAGCACCGTGGACAGCGGCCCGTCCCACAATGCACTGGGGACAGAACAGCTGTTGCGCAGGCATGGCTCGAGAGCCTGCGTGCACGTGCCTTACCGTCACAGACACACTTCACTAATGCTTACAATTAATGACTCAAATCCCCTGAGAAGATAACGCTCCTCATTAGGACGGCCTCAGAAAATCGCGGATGCCAGCTTATGACTCACGCTTCCCCTGCACGCACAGCAGCTCCCGCACTTCACAGACGCTGCACTCTGTCAGCATAATCTGTAATGCCGCCTTGGACACAAAATGGCTTTTTTTCTCAAGCGTCTGTCTTAGTCTCTTCGAGCTGCAAGCCTTCGCTTCCTGCCAAGCGAGGGAGGTGTTGACCCGTGCAGCTGTCCCAGGAAAGGCTGCTGCATGTGGGTAGCCATGATGTTCAGGAGATGGGAAATACAGCATAGTATGTCCCTGTTCTGAAGCCGTGTCTAAGTTGCAAGCACATGCCCCATCGTGGGGTTTTTCCATTATTTATTTTAACAGAGAGAGAGGAAAAATCTCAATCGCATTTGGAAGTTGCTTATGCCCAACAGGTCAGAAATTCATACAAATCCAGGGCAGCTCAGGGAAATATTCAAGGAAATATTCAATGATTTTTTATTTTTTTTTGCTCTTGCCAGCTGCTATTAAGGGAAGCATCTCTAGTACTTTAGTTTTGCAGTCCATACATCTGACCTCTAGCAATGTTAACCTCAACTGACTCCACCTTTCCTAAGTCCGAGATACGAGCAAAGATCAGAAGCACTCATCCTGGTATATAAGAAATGAGAAGGTCAACATAAATATCCCCCATTGTGGAATGTTCTGTATTAATTCCTGAAGGGAAGGAGGGAGGGGCTGCAGTGTCTTTCATGAGAAAGCCCAACCAGGCCTTACAACTACATCTAACAACTCGGTTGAAATGTCACAGACATAGCGGAGGTATGAAAAGTGATGAGGAATTGCAATTATTTTTATCATAATGTATAAAGATATCCTTATTTTAACATTTATTATTTTTGCAGTTCACAATAAAAAATAAAGATTTAAAAACATTCACACCATAAATGCATTAAGTTCCTCTTTGACAACTGAAAATCCATTTTTAAAATCCTTTGTACATTTGCAGCAGTTTGTCATGTGAAGCACAGTCAGGGTTTATGGTGAGAATTCATTATTACTCAGAAGGACATTTGCAAGTGCCTAAAATGTTCTGTGTTTCTGATTTATTAATTTTTTTGACCTGTCCCATGACTTTGTTGTGTTGCTTTACGAAACGCCCCTTACCTCCCGAGCATAGTTCCCCCTGAAGGGGGAAAAACATCTGAACATGGTGTGCATGATATGAGCCTTATAACTGCCCTTCCAGTCAATAGGGGGCCCTTCTGTGCAGGATTCCAGCTGAGCTACCCAGCAGGATTCTGATATATGTGAATTAGGACCAAGTAGGTAATTTAAGGACTCCTTTCTAGGACAATCTATTGGGGACACGTTCGCTTCCTTAACCAATCAAAACACCGGGTCATCTCAATCCCGCCTGCCAAGAACAGGATGTATCAAGTTTTCAGTCCCTTTCTAGCTGGCTTTCTATGTAGCTGTTTTGGAAGTGGGGGAGGGGGTGTTTAAACAGAGAATAATGTTTCCGCCTGCTGAAAGTGCCTGAAACTGAGCTGTAAAACGTTAATTAAAACCTCAAAATCTGAATGTACCCCACATCAGTAGGAAATGTACATCCTGGAGTGGGGCAGTTCTGACCCCGAGGCCTTCCAAGAATTCATGGCAAATTGAAAATTGCTGCCCAAGAGCAGCCAAACAAAGAAAGAGCAATTTTAGCCAGAAGAATGGGTGGAAATCTCATCCCAGCATGTAAAGTCAGTAGAGACTTATCTAAAATAACTCACTGCTGTAATTGCTGCCAAAGGGGGCTTCCACCGTGTCTGGAACAGGGGGGACGGGATTTGACACAGTCTCTGGCGTTAAGTTCACTCGTGGGTCTGCGTGGGTGGCTGTTGCACCCACAGCTGGAAAGCTGACATTCATTTTAATTAGCAGCATGTTGTCACTCGGGTGACGTCTTATTTATTTAGAGCGCTCTGTGGGGGACTCGGGCTGGCCAGCCCCCCTGGGGAGATGTTACCTGTTGTGGTTCACCTTGTTATGAATGTCTCCCCTATGCCGACGGTAAACGTGCGGTACTCGGAGATAACATTTCTGCACGGCGCTCTTCCTGCTTCCATGATGAAAGGAGGAGCAGCCAACATTCTCTGAAAGGCTTTCCTTCCTGTCATCTAGCCAAGGCAGAGTGGGGATGATGGGGGGGGGGGGTGTTATGCTTTAACGCGTGCTGTAATGAGCACGAGAGAATAATACAACAGATAACTTTGCAAGCATTGTCTTAACTGCCAGAGTTTGTATGTTGTACACAGGAGAGACAAAATGCATAAACATTTGGGAACATAACAATGAGAGATAGAATTTCACTAAGATAATTCAGTGTTTTTGACCATTTCATCTGCTGCCCCGTAATAATACTTCAGTTTCTTAACAAAGGTATATATAAATACATACATACCTTTGTTAAGAAGCAAACCTTGCATATACATGTGTGTGCATGTTATGTACATGTATAGATCTGTTATAACACAGAGGTTATCTGTGAGCAAAACTTCACTGTACCCTGCAGGCTACATTAACGGCAGAGTAAAATACTGACACAGTTCAGGCATATAGATGTTTCAATTGTCTTCTTTAACCAGGAAGCTGACAGATCAGTCAGCTGCAGAACTTCAGAAGCAAAAGCGTGGCATGTAAAGAAGAGAAAAATCCATGCAGGACTGGGATATAAGGGTTGATCCACCTGAAGACGCACAGGCTGCTCCATGTGGGCCACCCAGCGTGTGTTCGTTATTTAGCTGCCTAGCAGATGTTCTGGTCAGATAAAGCCGAAGCAACTATCAAATGAGGTCTAGGTAAACCAGCAGCATCTAGCCAGTAAGCACTAAAGAAGCCGTCCTATGTAAGCTTTCACTTCATGTAACAAGGGATGAATTGAGAGGAAAACTCCAGGACTCCAAGACCAGTGCGGGAAACTTAAACCCACCTCCAGCCCTTTATCCTGGGCAAGACATGATCTCTAACATGGAAGATTTCAGGTACCGAGCACTTATCTTCTGAACAATATCTCGGCTTGGTGGCTTCTTGCTGACCATGTAACTGTCTCAATGTTAGAAATGTGTTTCTTTACAAAAATATTCAAAAAGGGAAAGGAGAAAAAAAAAACAAACAAAGCACAGGTACCCCAGTTGAATGCCAGAGTCTTCGCAATCTGGTAGGAAGAAGGCCGTGTTTTGGGTGACTGTTGACTGTTTATCGGCTGTTCTATAATGGCTCCCTGGGGGGTTGTATGTCTGGTCCTTAGACCCCTCTCCAGACTTCTGGCTTATTTCACATCCACCATCAGTTCAGTTGCCTGCCTAATAAAATGTGGAATTCGGGTCCAAGCAGTCATCTGATGCTCGCGATGAGGATGTAAAAACCCAGATTTTTTTGAAATTCTTGAAAAGTTTACTGAATAATCTATCAATGAAAATATACGTCAAATAAAAAGTTATAAAAGTTTCCTTTATAACATGGAAAGAGTATGTAACAGTGCATGTCTGACATCCTTATTAACTGGTTGTGTGGTGATGGCATAGTCAGATTCTAGACTGTTCTTTAACTTTAAATGCACGACTTAACTGTTTCATCCCATGATAATACATAATACAGACATAATAAACTTTTTTTATCTTAGATCTTAGATGACAAGTGAATTTTGAACATAGGAAATTGTAATTTTTACATTTTTAAAAATGTAATGGTACAATGCACAGATATGGCAAATATAAAATATTCCTCATTGTTTCTAATATGATTTAATTTGATGGAATAATCAGCACAAAATTACTTAATTATGGCAGATTTGTTTTCATTTCACTACTTGATCTAGGGGTTTGCATAAGGCAAGTTAATAAAGGTTATATATTGCAATGTAACTGAAATTAAACACATGAAAATAAAGTTTTCATGAAAATTTACATGGTTAATGCAATTTTAAGTGCTACATATATTTGGGGTCTAACCCTGCACCTTCCAGGCTTTCAAAGATACCCAACAAAGCACTTCGGCTCGCTCAGACGGCAGCACACCTCCCAAAGCTGCTGCTAAATCCCTTCCTGCTTTTTTATTTTATCAAATGTTTCCCAATCAAAAAGCGGCTCCCCGGATGCCTGTACACAGCCATTTTATCACAGTGTGATGGCATTTCAGCTCTGATCTCACCACAGCATATTACACAAAACTTGTCACTCTGGGTAAGTATCAATAAATGTGTCCCTGTCACTCTAGTTTATCAGAAGTTAAACATCGTGAATTAAAACTGAGACTGGAGCCAACAGGGAGCATGTCAGTAGCTTCATCACGTGTATTTCTTCCCAAAAAAGCACCAAGTCTCTACAAGTAACACCAAGTGTTACACATAAGGATACCAATTAAAGTGAGCCCAGGGTGATCTCAGCTGTCAGTTTCTGATTTCGGTTTCATCTCTGTCGTAGCTTGCGGGGGGAGTCTCCCCATTTACGTTTTATCCTTATAATTCCACCATGAACACACATTCAACAAAAAAGCTAACCGAGCTATCTGATCTAGAGCGGACGCAAAACAGTGTCCTAGCAGCGGAAGTCGTGCTAAGACGAGCGGCCCATTACACGTCCAGCAAGTGCTCACCGGCAAAACTCACGGCCGATTTGGCACCGTGTCTCTGCGCTTAGCTTCCATTAACATCGGATCGTGGCTGCTCCCGACGGTGACAGCAAGCTGACCCGCTTCCCACAAAGCTGTCCGCTACGTCTAATAGGGTCAGACCCAGAAGACCAGATGGCCAGGGGGATGAAAACAATTCATTTGTACGGTGGAGGGGAAAAAAAATATATCACCGTTTGGGAATAAATAGCTGGTTTTTTTTTTAAAGGAAAGAAAGGTGCTGCTTGACATTTTTCTTCAATTCTGAAGAAGCGAAGCACTCAAAATAATAAAAAATCCAACATCCGCACTAAGAATAAAAATATATTAAAAAAATAAAATAAAATCAGGAAGAACATTTCAATCCATGGTGTTATTTGTATTCCCATTTACACTTAACTTTGATCATTTCTTTTGCAGTGCGGCTCAGATAAAAGGCCATGAGAAAAGACAGGACTTTCTCACATATCTATTTCCTTTGAATTTCCAAATTAAGTTCAATGAGCAACACTTACTTGTTTGGTGCCAAAGGCCCATGTGGAGTGGTTTACGTTTACACCAACCAAAAAGGTATTGTGAATGTGCTCTCCACAAGAAGTTAGCTCAGGAAAACAAGCCAAAGTCTGTTAAAGTCTGTCGAGCCTCACAAGCGAACGCTGAGGTTCCCACACAAATTAAAGTCGACCGAGTCAAGAGCTCAGCTCCAAGGTCTTTCCTCCTTCCAAGGATATACTGATGTCACCACACGTATCAGGTCTTCAGCAACAGCTATGCAATAACCAGAAACTTGCTAAGATACCCTACTCTGCAAACTCTGAATCAATTTTATTGTCATATGACCCACCGCCACGGTACCACAGTCTGTCTGCATTACAGCGATCACTGTCGAGCACCAGTCCGATGGCCCCTTTACAGCATGTTATCTACACTTCCCTTTAATTGATTCAGACTATCTGCATATCTCATTTTCTGTTCAAACTAGGCCTCTCATCCCATTAAGAGGCGTTTTATATATAGATGTAACAGCACAGTGATGGGAGAAAAACAAAGAAGCAGGTCAAGCATTTTTAAGCACTCCTTGCCCCACATCTGGGGATTATATTAACCCATTTGTGGTAGCAGCAGATGGGAAGACTCACAGACAGACATCACTCCTGCCCCCCTCAGACCAAGATGGGAAAACTCACAGACAGACATCACTCCAACCCCCTCAGACCAAGATGGGAAAACTCACAGACACACATCACTCCCACCCCCTCAGACCAAGATGGGAAAACTCACAGACAGACATCACTCCCGCCCCCCTCGGACTAAGCTTCACTACTTCCAGTATTTTCATTTTCCCACCATTTCCTTATCTAGCCATGGAGAATCATTGCATACACAAAGATACATAAAATGTAAAAAAAAATATATAAAGAACATGCAGTAATTAAGGGGATATTAAAAATGTTAAGAATTTTGTATGTCAAGAAGATAGCAAAAGGGTTATGAAACAATTTAACTGGTACCTTGGAAAATGGGAGATAATATCAAATTTTCTCTGAAGTTTGTCTGAAGATATTGCTGATCATATTACATGCTGTGAAATAGAACATCCAATATTGGATCACTGCCAGGTTGGTCAAAAGCACACAAGAAGATGCCTGAAATCAATTAGTAAAAAATTAAGTATCCAATCCAAATTAGTAGTGTTCTATTAAAATGCCCGAAAGGGATTATTTCAGGATATGCAAACTCTCGTTTTATGTAATATACAAACTAAATTCAGCACATTAACAATTAAGTTTGAATCGTGCTTAAAGAATAAAGAGGAGCCTTTAAAAAGCGAATAAAAACACCTTAATTCCGTTTCACAGACGGTGAGTCTGGGGGTGAGACGATGGGCCATGGCTTGTGCTGGTTTGTCATGAAACGGCGCCATCTACTGGTGCTTAGCCATCATAGCGAGGCGTCATCCAGGGAGGGATAAGAGGCACAAACGCTGTACAGAGCGTAAGCAATCAGCCATCCGTCTGAAGAGGCATCGATGCAACAAAATACTCTTCGGCAAGCATTTCCCACAGCATAGCCAAGGTTCTTCTGTATACGATAATGCTCGTATTATTTTTATTGCTTGGATTATGCTCCTTGCAATAATCTACAACTACTCAGAAAATAAAAGCAACTCAGGAAGGAAATGGAGAAATAGCCGCCTTCCCCCGACCGTGGAAATCACCCAGCCCAGCACTAAATAGGGAGGCAATTCTCTGAAAGCTGACAGGAGAACCATTACCTTCCTGGAAATGAATGCATTTTATAACAAAATCATATGTGGCATGATGGTTATGGCAGATAAGTGAAGCAATCCGGGACAGTAAAAAATGAAACAAAAACCATTCAGAACGTTTCACTGCCATTTGTACCATTTGTACACAACGAATGTTTCAAGTGATACAATACAGCCAATCATGAACTCTGTTACACCCCCCCTAATTTTTGACAATAAAAACAATAAGTGGGATCTGGTTTTACATGCTATGTGAGAGCAGACTGTGGACTGTGCCTTCACACAGACAGAAGCCAGCTCGCTTCTTCCATTTCAAATGATGACATACAATTTGTTTGAATCCTGTCTGACAAAAAGTCCCTGTAAATAACAAGCTCTTCACGCCTAGTATTCGCCTAGGAGAAAAGACACCGGAATAACAGCCATTAATATTGCAGGCCCATATTCGGATTGATCACAGCACTCTCTCCTCAGCATGCAGCTTGTACATCCACCTTGATTAGTCGCAGCCACAAGTCAACGCATCTCACCTACCTGACAGACACTGTGTAGATGCTTACACCTAGGGATGTAACTACCCCCCCGCACACACACACACACATTATAAGTACCAGAAGCCTTATAAAAGATACATGCAGTATGGCAAGCAGGCGGTTGCCCCTCTGGGTGTGTCTGTATGGCTGCATGCCAAAGAAAACCCAGGG
>JABFEB020000104.1:1186174-1201046 GCA_019775895.2 Stomatorhinus ivindoensis
CCCCCCCCCCCCCCCCCCCCCCGACATGAGCACGCTGTCGGAGGCTCGTGCTGCCACTGTGCGCATTGCCGTCGCCGTGGTAAGGTGACTCATCCATGGTGGCGCGACACAAAGAGGCGTGATCATTAGCACTTCTGTCCCATCCTCCCACTTCTCAGCTCCTTAACAGATTTTAACTAACAACGCCTTGGGGGGGGGGGCTTACACAACCATAAGCAAAAATACTGGACGAAGAAGCGACACCATGTAAATGGATGGGTTCTGTTCCTGCGTCTGCAAGACGTTACCATTATTACGATCAGGACTACAATGGCAAGTATGATTAAGATCATGTTCTATTATCAATTTAATGTAATCTGCACAATTGATGCTTTTAACTGAATTTATTAGAGGTACATCTGCTAGAAGGAGTTATACAAGTTCCATCCATCCATCCTTCAGCCACTAATGCAGTACAGTGTCATGGGACGGGGGGTTTGCGGGTGGACTCCGTCCCACATATCATTAATGTCAGACTATGATCACCAGACTATATGATATATGTAGGCTATTTGTTATAGACTCAGACTTGTCGGTTTCTATCTGCAGAAGGATCAACCAACCACCCACCAAAAAAAAAGAGGATAATTTGCAGAATGTGGCTCTGCTCAAACGATCTTACACATTTTAAAGGCAAAGCTGAATGAACACTCAAACACGTAACAGACCTGACCTGCCCACTTTCCTCTTAACCACAAGCAAACAAACAACCTGTCACCTTTTAAATGTTCTGAATGTGTAAGGGCAATTCTAAGCAGAATTAGGATGTAAGCAGAAATTGAGCATTCAAAATAATGCCTTGAATTATATCTTGACAATTATCAATATTGTTTGGTATGAGGGAAAAACAACATCATGATAAAACATTTTTCGTGTGAACCAGCCCTAGCTGCATGATACACATTTTATAGCATGCCTTGCTAAGTACAGTAATTTCCATCCATCCATCCTGTCTGGGGTCAGGTTGCGAGGCAGCAGTCTAAGATGGCAATCCGAATTCACTTCCTTTTATGAATGATCTTCAGACAAAGATTTTAAATGGGATCGCCATTTGACTGATAACCATTCTCTGATATTTTGTAACTATATCCTGTACTCTAAAACAAATTACTTCTCAAGCGCAATAAAACTGTGTTCCAGTTCAAGTTTATTTGGCTGCAGGCAAAAACAACAGACTAGATTGAGACTAGCCTTGTATTTCTTGTGCTTAATTATTGTAACACAGAGAAATAAACCGTCATCCATCCATTTATCCGTTTATTAGTAGGATGAGATGATTCACTACTACAAACCTCACACTCACATGCAGCCACACTGTCGAGGCAATTTAGCAAAACCATTTTGCTTAAATGCATGTTTTTAGACTGCTGGAGGAAACTGGAGCACCTCGAAGAATTGACAAACAAATATATATATGCGATGTGTTGAACTTTTCAAAGAATCACTCCACATCCCATTCCTGCTGCAGATACTATCAGGCCAGGAAGCTGCCAAACAGGGTGGAAGACAGACATAGACTTTGGATGCATGGAAGGAAACATTCTGCATTCAGTACCAGCTCTACCAAAGGCTGCTGTATGTTCACAGATTAACTGCACAATGCTGCCTGCAATCATTTTTGATACTTATTCTCACAGTAATTATAGAAACATCCTAGAATAAAGAAAAACTTAAGACAGATGGCAATATAAATTCTGGCAAATCCTTCAGCATCTGACAACACGGTTATCTATATAATCGGTGTACTAATTACATACAGAAAAAGTAGATCTCTGTATGCAAACGAAAATCTCCATTGCAAAGTAGTATTTTAAAGAAGCTATGTGCGCCTGATTAGCAATTTCATTTGTTCACCATCGATAACTGCATAAAGAAACTACTGTATGGTAACATTGTGCCTTTGAAGATGATTTCAGAGAATTCAGGCAGCGAGAGCTGGACTAGGTCACACAAGTTTTTCCTAGCACTGCTGGGAGCGCCCCCCCAGCCAGTCCACTCAAACAGAGCCATTTAAAAGCATGAAAGGCAATTTATGTCATTCCTAAGGCCTTTGTCCCCTTAGTCTTATGACGGAACACACAGAAACTGTAAAGTCGACTCCATATACATTCCCAGAGTTAAAAAAACAGCCAACGTCCTGCTTTTTTAAACGGGCGTCCTGGAGAAATAATTGCAGGTCCCTTGCAGTGCCGAGCACAACATCGTATATCGGGTGAGTCAGAGGCAAAACACAGACAATAAAGACTATACAGCAAAAAGTGAGGCGCGATCTGACTCACGCTGCACTAATCTCTGCAGGGTCCTGGAGTTTTTGTACCTGAAATGATGACAGTTCAGGCCCCGCCGCCAGCGGCACCGATCGCAGCTGTGCGCTACCAACCTCAGACGAGCGATAACGGCTTGAATGGTTTATGCATCACGACAGAAAATGCTTCCAGAAAAAAAACTAAAATGAATCAAGACAGTATATATCAAAACGGTAAACCATTTGCATTAACAACACCGGGCACATTAATAGTATATTAATATTAACTGCAATTTTTAATTTACTGATGACTGATTTCTTAATCACAGAACCAAGGCTGCAATCCCATATAAGAGCTCACCTTTAATCTTTTGACAGACAGCAGGTTTCACTCTAATAAAAGACTGTCAAGTGTCACCTGTTCATCGACAATGATTTTGGTCCTTGTTTGTGATACACTTGTTTCATGTTTGAGCTTCCCTCCATACACACCACAAGGGCAGTGTAGGTGGGTCCAGTGACCAATCTGGGCACTTTCATCTCAGGACCTGGCACCAATGACCCGGCACCAATGACCATCCTCTGTCCAGTAACTTTCAGGCATAAATAGGTCAAAACACATTTTTGCTGTTATAAATGTTTTTACATTTAACAACTCAAAACGATAGAAATTACCATATTTTATATTTTAGCAATCTATTTGAGTACAATAATTGTTTTTCTGCATTTAAGCGTTTATTAGCAGATATTTCCAGCAAGCCTGACTTCTAATGTTTTTCCAAATTGCGAAATAAATAAACCCGTACTTGTGAACTGTCTAAAGAGATGTGGAAGAACCAGACATTATCGTTATCTTCTCTCTTTCTCTGCCTCGCATGCTCTTTCCCTTTCTCCCTCTCACACACACACAAGCGCACACACGCACACACACACACACACACATAAACTCTCTCTCTCTCTTTTCGGGTCTCACTTACCAAACAGAGGGAAAAGCGAGGATTTCACACCTGGGGAGTGAAAGAATCTGTCCATAAAAAGCTCCAGTAGTACGATCAGGCCTCCAAAGGTCACATGCTCTCAGCAGGTCTAATTAATATCACCCTGTTATATTCAAAGCTGCATTTTTTTTATCACTTTCATAGAGATGATGTGTGTCAACTAAAGGATTGGAGAGGGGTCAAATCTGGTCCTACGAAAATGTTCATAACCTCTACCGAACACAGATGCACATCACCAATGGGCTTTCTCTGCCTTGGTTCATCCCAGGAACTGGTAACTTGGGCACGATGTACAGCTGCCCTGTCATGCTGCACTTCCGAGTCACAGCAGAAATGACTTATTAAGGAGGCTCAGCAAAGAGATCCTTAAATCCAAATACACTGCATTAATCACAGTATGCTAATATCCTTGAAGGACAACAATCCATGCCAGGCTATATAAATCCATAGTAGTGGGGGGGGGGGGGGGTGGAATAGATGTGGTCAAGCACAAGAGCATTTAAGGTTAAATAAGGTAAGGGAGACAGCTCTTCCCCAGTCCTACTCCAGAGTTCTGGCCTTTCACACACATGCCCACAAGGACGTTTACACAACATGTTCCTAATCTGTTTACATTTATGTAAATGCTAACAACACGCTAAAACGTCAGCAGAAGAAACCACAAGGTACTGCTTTGGTCCTTAAGTTCCATCGACAATTACAAAATCTAATTCCAATAGTTCTCAGTTGAACCTAATAAATCTTCAGTGAGCACAGGGACAATGTAACTAATCCCATCATGCTCTGATCCCATTCTGAACAGCAAATTATGCAACAGGGAGGTGTATAATTGGCAATGTGAACGCATAAATGACGACCCGATCTCAACGCGGCAAAGCCCATGGCACAAAGGCCTTGATAAAAACAATCGGAGGCCTGAAGTAGCTAATTGACTGTCTCAGCACACACTGCTCTGGTTCCCAGGGAGGATTCACGGCACCGCTCTGAAAGGGCACGCAGCAGAGTATTAAAAACAAGGCTGAGAGGCAAATGCTATTCGGGACGGGCGTGCCGAATCCCATCCTTTCCATGGCTGAGCATCTCTCAAATCTCCTAAGATGAATAGGATCCACACAGCTGTACAAATAATTGCAGATGCAGATGTGCCTTTAGTTGAACAGCTACGTCCTTCAGGAAAGGATTTCTGAAGTGATCACTAAGAAAAACCAACAGCAGGTGTGATGAAAAACATAGCCAGCAAAAACCTAATAGTGAGATACAAAGAATCAATCATTGTACACAGAATATTACTTTGCTATTTCATTCAACCATCCATAGTCTATAATGGCAGTAGTGACGGGTGAGGTGGGCCTGGGTCAGTCCCTGAAGCACAGAACACAGACCATGGAAAACTGGATAGGATGCCACTACAATGGCAGGACACCTGTCAATGGACACCAGAAGAGGGTGCATACACCACAGACACAGAGCCAGGCAAAAGTGTGATGGAATCAGTGTTAACCACTGGATCACAGACCTTTACTGGTTCATTTTTGCGAAATCACTCATGGCTTTGAGATAAGCCCCACCTGGTTAAGGCGATCCATGTTGAGCAGCAATAGAAGATCTTCCTCAAACTTCTCCAGGGATGGATACAGCGATATGGACAGCTTGTCTAGAAAGCAGGTCAGGCTCTTCAACAACCGGGGCTTCTGTAGAAGATCAGCTGAAATCCAGAGAGGGCAAAGCATTTGCATCACTCTAGAAAAACAGTCGCCCCGGCAAGTCAAGAAATGAATGCCGCATTTAGATATATCACCAGTATTTTATTTCTCCTTCCGATACGTATGCATTTTCTTCAAATAAAGATAACCTGTAGCTTCCAGTGCAGGGTCACAACACATTAAAAATAAGTAAATAAATAATTTTATTTCAATTTCTGAAAACACAAATGTGCAGGTATTTGTAAAAGACTGTCTGATGTTAATACATTACACATGTTAACAAGGCCAAGCCACCGTCTAAAGCAAACACACTGTTTATCAAAGGGATACTTAAAAACAAAAATTAAGGTTCTTCTCTAAGAGACTACATTAAAGGTGCAGGTCAGTCATTAAGAATTTAGGATAAACCTTCCTATATATGCTGAGCATATAAAGGGAAAAGTTTATGCGGCATCTGAATGAGGAGCATTTTGTTTTTCAGAAAAACTTCTTGCCAGTCCCCTGTCTTTTTCAGAAGCTATTTCTATGTTCTGCTCAAACCACCGTCAACAACAGGGGTGCAGGAATGTTAAGTTACGTCTCTCGCTCAGGTCCCACGAAAGCGAGGGTGACTTTGGGCACTTCTGGCTTGTGTCAGCCAATTTAAGGTGCCTGGCTTCTCTCTGCTTGCACCTTCTGATGGACTGAAAAAAACAATAAAGGGGACTCTGCATTTTACACCGAGGGTTTAATCTCCCCGACAAATTTAGTGCTCTACAGATGGCTCCCACTGAGCCACTCTCACATGCCCAATGTCTATGGACTCCTGCACCTTTTAAAATCCATCGACCAATTGTTTAACACTCTTCAAAGATAAACATAAGGTCAAGAAAAAAATTCAATAATGTAAAATCTAAAAATTTTATTGGCTAAATTTTTAAATATGCTATTTCTTTGTAGCGACTAAATCAGTGCTTGTCATCTCTGTAATTATTTCAATAACCAGCCACGCTGATTTTCCATCAGACTATTCACCCAGATAAACACTACCACAGTGTGAATACACACTTCATATTCTGAAACATTTCAAAACATCAAAACCATTAATTAGATGAAATTCAATTGGTGGAAAAGAAAATGAACTGCAACTTGGTCTCCCAAGCCTACACCCCTTGAGACAATTACTCAGTTCACATATGAGAAGAGCGGCCACCGCGGGACATGAGAGTCAGTCACCCCTGTGACCCACATCCAGAAAAATAATATATTCAGGACACTGCTTATTGTGACCCAATGCATATAAATTTGCCGTTCAATTAGACGAATGCTAAATGAATACGTTTAATTATTCATGTTTCAGATAAAAACACTTGATTGATAATCAATGTTGTTTTTTTGTGCTATAACACAAATAGCAATTATATATAATTACACCATAGGTACATCACGGTCTCACTGGTAAAATAATCAAAATAAGAATGCAGACTGAACAAAACCCAGTAAATGAAACGCAAAATAGTACAGAGAGCTACTATACTCACACTGCGTCACAGACAAACCAGAAGCCCCTACTTCAATAACACTACGAAAACGCTAATGAGTTATTTTAAAGTCCATTTTTTCCCACGAAGCAGTAGAACTGTCAAAACATCGTTAACTACCCACTCAGTTAAACACTCCAGGACAGTGAGACTGATTTTATCCATTACTTAATTCGACTATTAAAGTGACAACTCCCCAGAAAGCTTTATATGGCAAAAGAGTACATCCATCATCCTTTAACTCAAGATGGCAGGCAGTAAATACTTTGACATTTTATTCCAGTGGTGGAACAAGTTACCTATTCACATCTGGTCATCGCAGTTCCTCTCTACCTTCAGTTAATCCCTGAAAGCATCACTGGCATGTGCATACGCTTGGTTATGGTTACTCGGCAACACTCGATTCTCTCGTGTTTTGCACTTGTCTAGCAGGAACGGAGTACTTGTGGAGTTTTGGTTTGAACAGCTTTTATGGTGTTTTGTAACATGTTGTTTTGCTCTGGTTTCAATGTGAACTTGCAGTTGCTGCTGGTCCCTCACTGGATGCTCAGCAATGCAGTGCTCATACCTAAACTGCCACTTGACAGCCATATACTATTGATCTGCCTTCGTTTTTGAACAAAAGTGTAGGCTAAATAAACACATGTAAACTTGTACATGCAAATAATTTGCCTGTAAAACAGAAGTACCCAGTTAAAAGATCACCTTCATTACAGGGCTGTATAGTTCACACGTATTGCTCAGGATTTGGGTAAAATGAGACATATCAGAGTCCCAAAACTCCATACGCAAAATTACAGAGTATAGTCAAAAATTGTAATTATTTCATAACAAGCATTAAGGGTGAATTCATGCATCCACAATGCTAAGACGACAATTTTATTCCAAAGTCTGGGCATTAAAGGAAACTGTTCATGATCCACCCACCAAGAAAGAAAAAAGGAAAACGTTAGTTTTATTGCACATAAAATATTCAAATAGATGCTAGCAGGACTATGAAAATGTTTTACTTTAGTAAAAATACTCAGATCTACACACAATTATAGTTTCTCTCTTCATGTCTACTGTCAGAGTAAATGAAAGCATTTTTAATGCTTGTCTAAACATTTTTAAATGTACAGCAACAGCTTATTATCTATAGGCTCCTGAGACAGTGCTGTTCTTAAGTCCCTATTAGAACACACGAGGCAGGCCCAAGAGACATTTAAGAAACCATTAAAAAGTGCAACACGCTAAACTTATCACCAACAACAGAGCAGCAACAGAACCCTCACCGCTGCTGTCCGAGGAGCTTATGAGCCCTGGGATGGGCTCGGAGCCGGACACCAGCATGTTCTGGGGCAGGAGGGGCTTGACCAGCTCCAGGGGGGGGTGTGGCTGCAGGCAGCAGTGCAGGCAGGCGCCGTCCATCGGCAGCATCAGCTGGTTTTCTGATAGGAACAGCAACAGAGTAGTCTGGCTCACGCTGCCACGGGGTTCGAGGCACATTACCCCGAATGAAACTGAAGAAACTGAAGCAATAAGTGCAACAAAACCATGTAGAAATCCATCCATCTTCCATAACCATCCACCCAGTTCAGTGATCCTTCAGCCTATCCTGGGAAGTAGAGAAATTCCAGTGCACTGCATCCCACCATCATGCCAATAATACTAACATACATTAATGATAACATCAAAATTAAGCACATTTTGAAATGCCTAGAATATATATCACGTGTGACATAAAAGTGACACAGGCAACAGAATATCACTCTTCTTAGTAACCGGCAATAACCCGTCGCTATGATAAAAATATTCCATTCTGACTGTTGTGCTGATAGGAAAAGAGTTTACTGTTAAGTGTTGCAAACATTTTAATCCATATGAACACAGCAATAAGAGAATTAAAAAGAAAATGAAAAAAAAATTATCAATGACTGCAATGGTTAAGAGAAATACAGTATGTAATGGTCTCACTTCAACACAACTAACAATTCAGAAAGTAACCTGCGTTTTATTTTAAACAAAGTACCAAAAAAACCACAGCTGCCAGTTTTCAGGAACTGCACAGGTTAGACACAAAAACGAGGGTAATAACATAGATGAAAAACATAGGTCGGGTTTTGACTTAAAATCAAGCCTGCCATTAAAGCCGCCTTAAATTATTACACAAGACTGCAGCCTCGTTTCCGCATCAAAAGTAACCTCCCTGAACTCCTGTCACTATGCCAAATGATCAATTCGTAGTACCATTCAACAAACGTGTCAGGGGTGCGTCAACAATGACCGTTGATCACTACATTCTACAATAACACCAGTCCTGCTGTCATCATATTATAATGGTCTCTGCCGAAGCCATCAGACACCATCAGTCAGATGGTGCATTGTGTACAGGGCATTGTGTCTGCATTTGATCCCCCCTGACACACACTACCCTCCCCTCCCCTCCCCACACATCTCTGCTCTCTCTTCTGCTCTCAGCTGAAGGATAAAGCAGGTGTGAGGGAGCAAAGTGCAGGCAAAGAAAGATGCTGACCCATATTCAGAGCCCAAATTTGTGCTGAGCAGCAGAAATGAAACATGCCGCTCACAGACAGTGCCAGGGATCGGGGTCACGCTTTCAAGTGACAGAGACGAGAGGCTCTGTCAGTGTGGAGCCGTAAGTCACATCATTATCACACGGTCCCTTGGGAGCATCATTCTGAGGATGACAGGAACATTTCTTTTAATCTCTCATCAAAGTCAAGTGCTTGCAAGTGGGATGATGAACCACAACATGTGATCCAGTGAAAACAAAATAAGAACAATCCTTATGGTTTTTCTAATAACTGATGAAAATGTAGACATATACAGTACTAGAGGCCAAAATCGTTGAAATGCTTCCAGTTTCTAGAGATTGTAGAACTTTATTCAACTGTTGTGCCAGTAACTTATTTAATCATCCTAATTATGATTTCACACATATAATCCACCCAGGATTTACCCCAGCCTTATGCCATGTTCTGCCTGGGGTAGAATAGTTCCTCTTCCCAGCAACCCTGACCATGATAAGTGGTTAGAGGATGGATGGATGGATGGATGAAGCTTGTGTAGAAATTTCAGACTGATTAGAGTACAGAATGAAAGTGAGAATTATCTCAATGCTTTCTTGGATGCTACTCAAACAGGGTCTTATTGTGGGATTAATATTTTGTCTTGTTTGCAAATATAGCCTCTTTCCTGCAATTGCCAGCTTGACATCTGCAGCATGCCGAAAGCTCGAAAAACGAAGTTACATCTTATCGGATGATTATATAGTTTTACTGCTCTTCTCCCTGCTTTTAAAATATTCCAAATCAATAACAGCACTCTAGCTAAAGTGGAAATGTTACACTGTCAGACTGATAGCTAGCCATGTTTTACTGATAACTCCTTAAACAGAAAAACACGGTATTGTAACCCATTCCAGCATAATGCAGTCCTTCAAACCCTAAGTGTCAACAGAAACCCTTATTCTCTCAGGCCCAGGAGCATGAAAATCCATCCACTCCCTAAGACCTTAGCGGAGATGGACTGTAACGATACCACTCACCTACATTAAGCCATTAGAGGGACATGCTAGATAGATGTGTGGGATGATTTGAGGGAAGAAATGATAAATGGCAGAAAAAGGTAACCTCCTCGTTTAGGACCCCAACCTCGAGCTCAATGGCCAGTCCACTGCAGTACACCCTAATCACCTTGCTCTCCCTATCTGTCCCTCTCTTCCCGCATTCTCCCTCAGGAAGCCCAACAGACTGGCAAATGTACCGGACGGGAATCCAGCTACCTCCCCTCCCTAAGTGTGATCACCGATATGCATGTCCAACTGGCCGTCGTGGTAAAAAGTCTCAAAGCGCAGTTTACGAGCGAAAATGCAAATGACAAGGCAGAAAAACCAGCCACAATAATCTGTATCCTTCTAACTCACAGAAATGGTTCCGTAAAACTATTCCATCAAATTAGGGGAAAATGTCAGAGGCTAATAGTCTATGAATCAGTGCGAAAACTGTAGTCCTCTTAACCTGCAGCATTCCTGTACTTCATTAAACTTACAGCAAGCTTAACAGAGAGGTAATTAATTGGAGTCACCCCTGAGTGCTTAGAAAAGAGTGAAAGGCATTAAACTGTCACAGGGATGACTTTCATGCATTCATTGCAGGGAGGGGAAAATCTGGCAAAGATGCTTTTCTCACTCCCGTGTCAAAGTTGGCAGAATTCCATCATATCTGGTGGCCACGTTCCTTGGTCCTCTAGAGCCCTCAGACTACAGTAGTCTGCCTAAACGTCAAAGTCTGGACCGAACCGCAAGTTAATCCAGACCTAGCTGATAAGAAGGCTTAATGTGATCTGAAGTACAAAACAACAGTGTAGTAGCACCAAATTTCTCACACTCATAACGCACCATAATCCCCCCCCCCATGAAAAGAGTGTAAAGGATTAGTGAGCGTTATTAGAAAAAGTTCCCATTATTGATACATATTGATGTCTACAATGAAAAGTTAACGTCAGTTCATCAAAACTCAAGAAATGTCGTTTTGCTATTTAAAATTGTTCAGGACCTCTGACTCTAAAGAAAAATCTGACTTTGTATCGAGAAGTCAACAATCCCCTGCTAAAATTAGCAGTGGGCACAGGACATTGCCTTATGGTGAATGCAATCCTTTGTACATCTTTTCAAATGGTGAGTTTGTGCAATGTGACTTTGTAATATGACTCCACTGTGGGTGTGGCTATGCTATTTCTAAAGTTTGCTAAGTTGATGCAGTTCATTTTGCTCTCCACCAGCATAAATAAGATAGAATATTTTTTATTACAGGCTTTGAGAAACTCATCTTCAGGATGGCAAACACATCGATGGGGCAGAGAGAGCAGAGGATGGAATGGGAGATTTTTTTGGCACCTGTGTGGTATGGATCACACACATTTGTATCTCTAAAAAAAATGAGCAAACGGTAAGAGGTGCACCATTGCTTTTAGACTCCCACATCCACATGGCACAAACTTTCCTTCACAATCCTCACCCCTCGAAACATCCGCAGCCTTCCGCATTTCAGAAATGCCCTTGAAAAGAGATGCCACCTGGTTTTTCTGATCTAAGAGCCAACGCTTCACATGCTTGTTCCTGTATTAATGTTTTCAATCCAACTGAGAACCCACTGTTCTTATTCCTGGAGATCCCACTGCTCTTTGAGACTGTGAAAATTAAAAAGCCCTCCAGCTGATGCCAAAGTGCTCACAGGAGTTTTAGGAACCTTTGACATTCTGTCCCCGGGGCAGAAAAAGAAAAATAAATTAAGCGGTATTTGGTGCAAATTACTTCCTAAGGTGAAAAGCACTGAATAACATGTAATTACCCATTTTCAGCAGCACACCCCTTCAGTCTGTGTATGAGCAGGTGAGGGTCTGTGTGGTTTTTTGTACTGACATGGTAACTTCTCTGCCCCTGTGGATTATTACCCCTGATCAAAGGCGCACAGCTGGTCCTGGTTGTGTTACATTAGCAAAAAAAGAGTTAGACATAAGTAGGTACTTAAGCAGGAAGGAACTTGTCCATTCGCATACATGCTTCTATGTTAAGTTTGATAATGACAGTTTCTGAAGTTTATGCAGTTTTTATTGCCCGTTTCCATTTCAGTGAGCAGTTTTTAAAGGACAAATATGCATATGTATGTTTCATTTTTACATTAAAAAATGTGTCTGGTTTAGAACCCTGCAGCTACACTCCTGTGAAAAATCAAAACTCCATCACCACAGCCTATTATTCAATTATACCCTACAGTCCAAATAAAAAAGAAACCATTTTATCTGCATAAACTGGCATTCGCATGTTCTCTGTGTTCAGGCAGGTTTCCAATGTCCTCCCACAAAAACTATGAACGAGAGTCACTACACTGCCCTTTGTGTTTGACCGTGTGAGTCTCACTCGAACACCCACCCATGGCCGAGATGGACAGCTCGAATCCATTAACGACCGTTTCCTAACATCAAATCTAGACTTTGAAAACCATATTATATTTGGACGTCCTGCAAGAAAATCACGAGATAACTAATGTTCTTTTTGCGTACAATGTCAGAAAACAATCATGCACTTCTGTGAATGTTCCAGTGCCCATCCTTTCTTATAAGGATTATGCTAAAAGTGCCCAAATATACCACATACTAATTAAAAGAAGCAAATGCTCTTAAACACTTCCAAGGCCATCCAAGTCAGGCCAACTGCCTTTCTTCTAGAAACGGAGATGTTATAAACGCAGCCAAAAAAATTATTTTGACTTTTGGTATGAATAGGAGTAAAAATTGAACCTAATATCTGGGCATCTATGATCAGACTTCCACGCAATGGATGCAGTACAATGAATCTATTTCACTCTATTATGCAAAAACACTGTTCTGGGCAGTATTGAGGTGCACATATTCATTCTCTATTGCTTATAGATTTTATGCTTATTTGACACAGGGCGTCCTACAGCCATAATCATGCTTTGACTGAAGAGCTGTGGTTAGACTCCGTATTATTGGAAAGTCTGTGATGGCAAACACCCCTATGATGTATTAATCACTCAAGGACCCTTTGAGATATTTCTCAAAAAATATCAGACAGCACAAAAAAACTGCACGCTGGGAAAGAGAGACAGGACTCCGTCCTCCCTGCCCGGCCAAACGCAATCGGGTGCCGGCAATGTGAGCACCCACTTCATCTGGCCAATCTTCCCCGGACGGCAGGAGCTGTGCTCTCCCCTATGCCGTGAATGTTAAATAAGGATTAAAAGTCATTTTTTCCAGACCCCTGACCCCATCTGAAGTCTATGGCGGCCGCGTTGGCTTAGGAAGGCTCTCTCCTACACGCCTCCTCAGAGGCAGACGCCTGTTCTGAAAAAAATGGGCCGTTATGAAAAATGGTTATGATCCCATTGCTAGTGATGCACCTTATACGCCCATAAATATCTGCACAGTCTTCCCTTTCACCCCACTTATCGGTATGGACCTTGATTCCGCACCCAAAAATCAAGCATGATGCCCTTCAACCCGTCGTGGCCGATTATTTTTTCAAATTAACAGAATGTCACTTCACTAGGGAGAACTGTGCATTCAGGGGCTGACATTATTTTCCTTCCTTTTACCTTGAAAAACAAACTATAATAATTCAGCTAATAATTCAGACACAACGGAGCCACTGGTGGGGAGCTCCTACAAGTGAGGGCTCAGTGAGCCACACCTCCTGCCCACCGAGGCACCGCCGAAGCAGCTGGAGACTCATCATACTGCTAATGAAGAAGGTCACAGGCTCCATGTTTTATGCTGTTTCCAGGCAAGACAGTACATCTTTCAGGTAGTAAACTGCAAATAATTCTATTCATAAATGAATATCACCCATAACTTCTGGCAATGAAATAAAATGACTTTAAAATAGTTTTATAAAAACAAGTGATAGAAAGAGAGAGATTCCAAGCCACTTACAACTTCTCTTCTAATCATATTGTAAAGAACTTCTCATAATAAGCAGAGATGGAACAAATACAGGTTGTAACTCACTTTCGACAGGTTCGTGCAAAGAAGGGTGAAGCAGGGCCCGCGGGCTTCCGTGGTACAGACACAGCCTTCAAAAGTGACAGAACAAAAACAGCAGAACACAGTCTTCATCAATATACCTCTCATTTCACCTCAGTGCTTCCATACCACATGAATGGCCCAACCTGAAGGCAGCATATCACACTCTGCAGTCACACATCTGCCGAGCAGGTGGGGTTTCAGCAAGTATAGAAAAAGCAAAATGCTAGTAAAGTTACACAGTACAACTGGGACATGGAGCATGTGACCTAACATTCTGCTCACCTTCTCGGCTCCTTGGAGTCAACAGCTTCCGCTTGGTCTGCTTTTGCAGAAAAGAGGCGCAAAATTCCGAATCCACAGCCCAGGGCGTGGTGGGAACCGTCGGCCTGATCGGTCACGGTCACCACTTCCACGACAGCCACTATGCTGGGGAGCCGGAGGGAGGTATGGAAGTACAGCACCTGAAAGGGGCAAAAGGGCAGTTGGGGGCACCTTTCATAGGGTATATATGGCAGCTGCTATTCATTTGTTTGTTTGTTATATCAATAATCAGGTAAATGACCGATTAATATCAGCAAGCCATTTCACACATATTCAACATGTCACATCACAAGGACCACAATAGTCTGTTGGGTTCAAACCATCAAAAATTTGCTCAAAAAGTACTCTGTCGCTGCAAAGAAAGTGCAGTCTTTCTTTCACCATACTGCCAAGTAAACAAGAAGGAAAATTAAAGAGTATCAATTAAAATTATCGGGTAATAGTGACAGCTATAAATAATAGCCATTTTGTGATTGGGGGGGGGGGGGGGGGGGC
>JABFEB020000104.1:1201056-1229440 GCA_019775895.2 Stomatorhinus ivindoensis
CCCCCCCCCCCCCCCCCCCCCAGCAGGTGGCTCAGTGGGCTAAGCCTCTGTGTCTGCGATCATAAGGTCACCAGCTCTAGTCCAGCCTCAGCACGCCTGCAGGTCCTTGAGCGAGGCCCTTAACCCCCAGCTCCCTGGGTGCCGCTATGGGTGACTGCCCTTCACAGCCAGCTTGTTGGCAAGTTGAGGGAGGCATTTCCCCTCAGAGATCAATAAAGTATTCATTATTCATCCAATTCTGAATTAACAAAATTATAACTTATGTGCATTGAATAATTTTCAGTCCATGGTCCATGACTGACATAACCGAGAGCCAAACAAAATTTGAGGGGGACTGTCTGATTTCTGGGAGGGCCAGAGCCACCCCAGCCCTACTGACTCCACCACAGGTCTTAATTTTATAACCAACTCATTTCACAATAGTGAGGCCAGGTTGTCACTCCCCATACTGGGTGCTGCAGGATGTGCACACTTTCATTCCACGACAAATCACTTCAATTAGCTGTGGAAATCAAGCATTATTTCAATAACTGAACTAATGTAACCCTCTATCAATAATGAACTTTATAAGTGCTAAAAAAAGAGCTTTAAAAACCCTGTGTACCTTGCAGCCCCCCCAAACAATCAGAGCTGCAGACACTGCTTCCAGCTCATTTATGTACAGTTTTTTTTATTTAAGTTTGTAATGAGCTATTCACACAGAAATATGAATGACCCCTATATATACTTTTACATAGAGGATGCAGAGTCTCTACTCAGCAATATTTTGTGTAAGAATAGCAGCAAACACATTCCAGCAGGGGGGCTTCGTTGACTCACGATGTGTGGGAGCCAAGCTTCCAAAAGTCAGAGGAAAGGCCATTTGTCAAGACAGAAAATTAATAAAATCTACTGGAGTGACAGAGGCAATAACACATAAAAACAAGAAATTCTGGGCCACTCTACAAATTTCTCCACGGAACATTTCATATGGGGAGCAATTTTACAGAAGGTCTACCCTCCAGATCTAAATCACCTTTACAAGCTGGGTTCTAAAAAGAGGTTGATAAAGAGGGTGTTAGAAGTGTTGACATTCTGAAACACCTCAAATTACAAAGTAATTGACAGTTACATTGCTAGCTTTCAATCGTGATTATATAAACTATTTTCTGTGGAAGGACGAACAAGGGGTTCTATAACAATCTGCATGTTATATGTCTAAATCTCTGTATACGATGTAATGCCAATAAATAATGTCTGCCTCATTATTCATGCTACCATTGTAAATTCAGAATAATCATGTAATATCACACTACAACATCGTACCAAGGAATCTGTAGAATTAAAGTAGCATCTTCATGAATGACAGAAAGCCCAGAACAACAAAATGTCCTCCACTGAACTTAATACAGATAGTTATCTTCAGATCTAGGGTTGGCCCAGTTTTGGGGGTCAGTTTCTACACTTGATGAAAGGTGTTTAAATCTCTGGTGTTGTGATACATGGATATTATCCTAAAAAAAGTTAATACATGTTTACAACCAACACAAACCCAGGTCTTCCACTAATAAATCTCTTATTATTGTTCACATGTTCCTGTATTCAACTATCATCACCAGAGCATCAGAAAATGGTACCAACCAAATTCTGCCAGCAATACATAAGGATCCAAAGAAATACCCCGTGAAGTCTTGCCTGTGTTCACCACAGGAATACATAAGGATCCAAAGAAGAACCCCGTGAACTCTTGCCTGTGTTCACCACAGGCATACATAAGGATCCATAAAAAATACCCCGTGAAGTCTTGCCTGTGTTCACCACAGGAATACATAAGGATCCAAAGAAGTACCCCGTGAAGTCTTGCCTGTGTTCACCACAGGCATACATAAGGATCCATAGAAATACCCCGTGAAGTCTTGCCTGTGTTCACCACAGGAATACATAAGGATCCAAAGAAGTACCCCGTGAAGTCTTGCCTGTGTTCACCACAGGCATACATAAGGATCCATAGAAATACCCCGTGAAGTCTTGCCTGTGTTCACCACAGGAAATGCAGACTTGGCTGCCATTGAGAAAACAGCTTGTACTATAATGTTGCCAGGGATACCATATGGTTCATCTAATGGGTTGATATTTTGAAGCTACTTCATCAACAAATCATTAACTGGGTGTCACAAGGGTAAATACCCCCCAAAATAAATAAATAAATAAATAGAATTGCAAAGGGAAAAGAAAGTTAATTGACCGATATTACAACTTCATTATGAGCCACAAGAGATGCACATGGTCAGAAGAGGAATTACTCTATGGACTTACTTTCTGTTGACAGATTAATTAAACCAGACTAAGGACTTTTACCTCACAATAAAGAAGGGTATACTTTCACTTTCTATTCTAAAATTTTCAATTTCTATTCTAACCTCACTCTAATGATACAAAGCTTTCAGACAATCAAGTTAACAATAAATAAAAAAGAAACAGTGCACTATCAACTGTTAAAATAGTTTTGCATATGTTAGCCAAAGGCCTCCAGTGTTGCCATTTTAAAGCCACATTATCATCTGAAATCACCCGTTTCCCTAAACAATTTTTTCCAAAATGCAATTAAACTATCAGGCTGGTTCATTTACATGAAATGACCACAAAAGCTGGCTTGCCTTCTGCCAGCTACTTTTGGCACCAGAGTAGTTGTCAACCATCCCATATTTTACAGAATCACCCTGAATTAAAAAATAAAACACTGTGTGTCCTGTTTTGAACTAATACATGATACGATTTGTCCTGTATTTTCCTATCCAGACCAAAAGACATTTTAATACAGACCAGAGAATCGATGCCATAGCGTCCAGCATAACTTGCTAAAACTTGAACTCAGGATTCCGCTATTTGTGTTCGTCTGTCTGTCCGTCCGTCCGTCTGTCACAGTCTGATGAAAAATGCAAGGACTGCCATCCTCCCCACTTAGTACACAAGGCTTCTTTTTATAAGCTAAATGGCCAGCCATTACCCAGAATCCTTTTAATAGAGTTCTCACCTTGGGTCTTTCAAGGAATTCCTGACTTCTCGTCACTGTGGAAAATGCATCATTAATGCAAGAGACATTAGTCAAGTATTTGGCGTGCCTGATTTTCAAGATGCCAGAACCCGATCATCTGGCCAGGCAATCCTAAGAGTTCAATTACAAAAGATGAAATGTAGCAATATATATAGGAGCTGATTGGCCATCGGAAGCACTGACACGATTCCCGGTGGGCCGATGTCACCGCTGGGCGGGGCAAGCCACTTTGCACACCCTTTCAAATTCTCATAAATAAATGTAGATGCTTGTAGTAAATCAGTGAACAGACAGTCCCTCCCCAAGAGGTATGACTTTGCATGCATGTATCCATTGTAAAGGGGGGGGGGCACCGGCAAAAATAAAAATAAACAAAAATTCCACAGATCTGCTGGGCATGAAACTAACCTATAGGCAGGGTTGCCGACAAGTCTGCACACACATTTACATGTATGGAACAGTTTTACCCCAACACATTTCATGTAGCTAATTTTAGGATTATAATGGAATAATACAGATTTGCCGTAAGATGAGTGTGAGTCTGAAAGCGTGAAAGCGTGAGTATCACGCCAGATGCGTGAGAGCTGGCAACCCTGCTATACGGTTGGGCGATACCACCAATATTCTTTTCAGTGCAAATCTGATTTGATCCAAGGTTGGTATCACTAACAGTGAACTCAATATCAATACTCAATTATGATCCAACTCTAACAATTACATTAAAATAACCGTTTTGCCAAATCAAGTCAGGGGGGTGGGGGAGAATGTGATCATTGCAGTTCCCAAGAATCTGGACCCCCCCCCCCCCCGCTCACTCACCCCTTATGGACAGCCCAATGCATTAGTAGTTCATGTCCTGCTTCCAATAATTTGAACATTTGAAGTACCAAATTGATACTTTTAAGTTAGAATCGATTTTCAAAATGATACCATTCAGATAAAAAGAATTGATATTTCAATATTGATCCACACATCTCAACTAAGTGCATTTTGCAAAGAATAGCAAACTAGGGGGAAAAAATAGTGGTGGTGCTAAAACACAAGGATTAATATGAGAAACGACACTGGAGGAGAAAGCAGAGAAATGCACAGAAATCTCAGCTTTATTTAGAATGGAGAAACATTGTAGCCCTTTAACTGTATTTCATTGGCAGTAGGTGAGGGGATTTTCTGAAACTAGAATAACCTTATTTATAACCTCATCCAGGGCTGAAAGACAGTCCCACTCCACCCTTACTAATAGCGGTGTTTGTAGCATGGCTGCCCCCCCGACTCTCAGCTAAACGCATTTTGTCAACAGCGTTCCATGAGTGTGGGGAGGGTGACGAGGCTGGAGTTCCATAGATGAAGGCTCATGGGAAATTCTCCTGACCCTTTTAAAACATAACTTAACTTGCAACACATTCAACCTGATGTTATTTTTCGCAAACAGAAATTTTGGAAGTGACACGATGACATTACCATTTCATGCAAAATTAACATCTGCTTTACACTGATATCGCAGAGGTCATGTATAGTGACACTCCCTGAAACTATTTATCCACAGAGGGGGAAAAAAGTGACAAAAAGATCTGAAAAGTACAGTTAACTGGGGGAAAATATTCAATTAAGGGGACAGTCCTTGTCACAATGTTTTTCCTTGCTCTGAGGATACGCACTGACCCTGCTCTTAGCTGCCATCGCATGCGACTGCGAGATCTAACGGCAGAGCAAAAGAAAATCCACCCTGTGAATTCCAATTTATGCCAAGTAATGTGCTTTTTCAGCTGGAAATTTTTTGTTTGAATACTTGGCCTAATGCAAGGGGTCATACATTTTGGCCCAGCGGCTATAACTATCCGGCTTAATAAGGACATCAGAAAGTGATGCAAGTTTACTAAAGAAATACTAGTTTTAAAATATTAATTAAACATAATTGGCTAAAAACTTGCCCGGTTGGGTAGCTTTGGGCCTCGACTCCCCTGTACCTCCCAGGGACACCTTTAATCAGCGTATCTGTCCTTCTTGGCATTCCTCTGGGATGCTATATAGCAACACATTTTGGACAAAATTGACTCAACACCAAGCTCCTGTCACAAAGATCCCCAGACTCCTGACTGCTGTGGCTTTAGCTCTTTTTAATCTCATCCCCTCAGGTTCAGCGCCTTGGTGTTAATCGCTGCCTTATCCTCCACGGTCCTGCTCTTAGTTTTTCCAACCAATCTCTTCTCCAACCTGCTGAAGGGTCTCTGGTACCTCTGCACACGGACACACTGTCTTGAGGCTCCCTCTGGGCTAAAGCCTATCGACTGCCTGAAGCAGAGGCTCGGTGATAGTCTTACAACAGGGAGCTCAACCGTAGGAAAGGGGCCGTTGCTGTAGGCAGAACCCCAAGCACCTGGGCCATGGTAAGCGACCCCCTCATAACAGAAGTTAAAAAGTGATCACGAAGACTTGGGTAAGTTTCTGAATGTTAGTCAGATTTTATATTTATTCAGCAACTAAAGGTGATTTTAAAAACTATGACTTTCAGTTGTCTTCATGAGTATTATGATGCCTCAGGCCTTGTCCACTCGTATACGGTTATTTTTATAAATGGTGTTTTTCCTCCTCTGTTATAAAAAAAAAATCTCCATCCACGTGAAAATGTTAAAACGAGCTGTCAAGACCATGCCAAACCAACAGGGGTGATATAACTCTAACCGAACAGCCATGTTGGCCAATCAGAAGCCTTCTTAGCAGTTCTGCTAGGCTAAGAACAGCTAATGTAAACAGTGCATAGTGCATACTGGCGACAAACTAGATAACGGTGCACACTATGACGTTACAAGTCGGCACTCTGGAAACTTTCTGAAAATCTAGATGGGCATATCGCTGCAGCCAGGAGCTACTAGTATAAGCTTTTTTTTAGAATTATGATGTTCTTATTTAATTTTCTTGGATATATAGAAACTGAAATATTAAAATATCTGTTAATGATGTTCTGTGCTGTTAAGTGTTGCATTAAAATAGCCTCATCCAACCTCTTTCAGGTCTGCAATACACAGAATTTTGACTAGAAAAAAAGTATATTTTTTTGCTGACTGCTTGATTAAATTTCATGAGAACTGATTAGGGAGCACAGGATTGAAATCATGTTTGGTGTCAAAGACACTGTGGATTGAGCCATTTTGTAGGGAAACTAAAGACATCTGTCTGTGCGTTTGAAGTAATTCCAAATCAAGTAACCCCACAGTGCATGTTCTCCCTCTTTGAGAGAATAATTCCACTTGTGTAATAGTGCTTAAAAGTGTACTTGTAACAGAGCTGGAGATTTAAATGTACACAAGCTGATCATGCCACAGAGATACTTACAAGGACTGAGAACTGTACAAAGAGGCGAACTGAGGGTATTCTACAGACCATGCACTTCGTTAATGCATTCATCAAATGTTTCCCATAAATAAGACCAGGGAGAAACATACCTGTAAAATTTCTTTAACCAGGTCTATAAGCTTCTGCTAATAGCATTTGCTGCTTCAAAGAAAAGCCAGTAGCCAACTGGGAGGGATGGAATGGAAGTTCCTATGTGTAACACAAAAGAGTGACTTGGATGTAGCGGAGAGGGCTATGGTGGGGTGGGGGGGGTACCGCCTTTTTTGAAAGCCCTAAAAAGCTGTCAGATACTACAGAGCATGCATGTATATAGAACTGCCTGCCTGGTTCAGGCACAGTTAGGAATATGAAAAATGCAACACACTACGAAGTGATTTATACAGGAAATCTTACACAATTCAGTTACGTGAGCTTAACATTTAGAAAGACCATCTCCGCACAACTGAGAAACAAGACTGGCATGTTAAAATTCAGTAGCAAACCACCTTAGCTGATAATTCATATACTATCCATCAACAACAGCAACAGCTTCCTACAAGATAATTATGATGCCATTGAAGGTGGTTAAGCTCATCATTGCAGTTAAATTACACTGAATGCCTGGCTCAGGTTTATAAAAAAAATGTCATTTGTCTCAATAAATTGTGCTTTTCACTAATGAATATTATATTTTCTCATATTAATTCTTATTTTCATGCAGATGACACTAATTAAATGTTTGTAAAACCAGGTAACAGTCATTACCGATTTCTTCAGATGATACTGGTCATTAAATATTTATTTAGATTTAATCATAGTCTTTTAGTAATGACGCCACTCTCATACACGTTTTTGTAGGAAACACACAAGTACCAATAAACATTAACAGTCAAATGGCCTAGTCTTTACCTTTTTTGGTTTCCCAAACCACACCTCATTAATATGACTGATCAGTGTTACACAAACATAATCTCAATTCAAACTCCAAAGGCGAGTCAGATTTATTCTTTTTTTGTTTCCATATGTATTCCAACATAACGCTGTGCAAATGACAGATTTTCTCCAGACGGCTACCTCTACAATTCAAGCAAAGACTCATAGGACTGCACTTTCAATAGTGAGATCAAAGCAGAGATTTAGACACTGAGCAGCAATAAAACAATAACTTGTCATGCTTGATATTTGTAAAAAAGTATCAGTGCAACTGTCATTTGGCACATTTTACCTTCTATTACTGATTCATACAGCTGGATATCGATATTATTTATGCCCCAGAATCAGATTCGCATCTGGGGGAATCTCATCTCACGCTCATCAATGACATTTCAACTGTTTATTGAAGCTGTGGTATGAGAAAATGGCCACTATTTCATTTACTTTCCCTTTGAGGATTAATAAAGTTTATCAATGTATGCCCAAAACATTTTCAACCTTTCCAGACATTTCTGCACGCAATACCAGTACCTTCTATAAAATATAACACCACCCCAATAATAAGCAAGGCATCCACAGACCACGGGATGCATAAAATGATTTGCTTTGTCCCCAAGTACAATTAAGACAGGTCAGGACAAACAGATAATCCAGATGATTAACAGAAAAATACTGATCAAATTTTGTTAAGTATTTTACATTTTCTTTCATTTTCCTGTCAAATGGAACCTTAAACATCTTCAGTAAAGAACAAACATTTTAATACAACACAGAGAAAATAAAATTTGACTTTAGGTGCCCTTTGTCCAATGCATACTGCTATTAGGTTCTAATTAATAACTCTTGAGAATATATAGTACTTATAATCCATTAACAGCTGGATAAATTGAAACTTGAGAAAATTAACACAAAGTAGAGGACTCTCCCTCTTAAAATGGGCTGCAAATTACAGTGCATGAAGTTAAACAGGATTAAGTGGAATGTTAAACCATCCACGAGGTCTATCCCACTGCAGTTTTAATTCCTTAGGAAATTCAACAATCCACACGGAGTCGGATCAGGAGCAGCATATCGAAAATGGACATAACTGGGTTAGAATGTCGTTATTGGATACAGCAACACATAAAACACATACAAATACTAACAAATATAATAAAAAGATTTTATTGAGACATTGCAATACGTCTACAATAGCAGCTATACTTTTCACATAGTTAAATTTTTTCCGATGCAGGCATACGCAAATTCTCCTTTAACTTTTCCAAGAAATAAGCATATTGAAAATGCCGCTTATCATTCTCTGTGAAGACGCGTTTGTTTTCAGGCAGCTAGTCTCGGGCAGGGGTCTGATAAAGGCCACATTATGTTCTGAAACAGTTCACCTCATTTTCAATAAATGCAAATAAGAGAGTGAAGGGTTGCAGAGGTTTCCATTTTGATTATGAAGTAGCTGCCAGGTCTGCAGCCTTTTAATAAATGTAGTTTTATTCGCCTGCTTGTTTTGAGGAAAGAAAACAGGTATCTGCAGGTATCAGTGACCTCTATTTAAGACCTTTAAACACCCTTTTTAAATCATTTAAGACCTTCATGTCAATTTAATTTACACTGGCAACATACCTTTGGCTTTTATTTACAATGCATTACCTTGGATTAGACTGCAAAAGATAACCGTATTTTTTATTCTGACAAATCCCAAGGAACTAGTGAGGACGCCGTTTTGTCTTTGCCACATGAAAAGGTTTTGGCAATTTCAGAGACGGGAAACATTGTTTTGCTTAGTGATGCACCGGCATTGAGATTTTATGGCCAATTATTTAGAAAAAGCGACACCTGTACCAATACTGGTTGTTTGTCAGGTTCTGCTTAAATAAGTTTAAAGGGACAAACCAAGCAAATAAGTTAAAACAAATTACATTCCAAAAACATGAAAAGTATTTTTTTTTTGTAATTTGGCATACGACAGTCCCAGAGCACTATGTTCTATAACTGTATATATCTTATACATTTATAACATCTTGTATATTTATAACGTCTTTTTTCCCGCCATTGATGTCAGCTGGATGGCACCCTTCATATGTGATCAGACAGTGATGATTCCCACAGTCGTTAATTTAATCACTTTTTTACATGCCACACAACACCATTAGTGGCAACGTGCTTCAACCAAGACTTTGTCTGACCTCCATTTTTTTAGAAAACTTCCCCATTTTTCGATCTCTGAATAGCATATTTGCTCACTATGCACTCTGGACACACTAACAACTTTCAAGTGGCACAAAATATGCATCGTTCAGGTAACTTCAAATGGTTCCCAGGTGTGCTACTAAAGGAATAAATGTATAATCAGTTACCTCACGCTTGAGTGGAAGAAAGTAATAAGGAATATGATGCGTCAGGAAATGTCATTCAATGCTTTTTAATATGTTTTAATGGACTTAATTTTGGCTAATTTGATGTAATAGTTAATATATATTTTTAATAACCCAGGAAACCCTGAATATATCCTGATGATTTAGAGGTATGCAGCTGAAAATTTTGGATTTCTCAAACTGCCATGGATCAGTCAGAACTGCTGATGACTGCAAATAAGCATAATTAATTAAGTTTTTAATATACCTTCATGATAAAACTTGAAAGTATAAACCAGACAGCTGACGTGTTTCATTTACACTTATCAGAGGCTGACAAGAAAGGCAAATAGCATATATTTCAGTGTGGGACGAAATTAATATGCATGTTCTCCACAAATTTCTGTTTCGCCTCAAAATCTAAGAAAGAACATGCTGTGTGGGATGAGCATACATCACTACACTGATACTAATTTTCCTTCATGGGTAACTGAACGTCTAGCCAATGAAGTCTCCTCAAACCAAAAACAAATTAGGCTTACACGAAGTAGCATTCTGCTTAACAATGCGTTTCGAAAACACAGCTAGGCTACTAAAATAATGGAGATGACTGCATTGGAGAATCTGCCATTTTCCATAGTGGCGAGTGAGGGATTTCATCGGCTCTTCCACCACTTAGAAGAGGCCTCAATGTACTGGTCTGCAACACCTTTGTAATTCATTATTAAATCTGGCCCACAGATATTTCTTTCGTCTTCCACGGAATTAAAAAAAAATGTTGTGATGTCATTCTGCTAATCTGCATTGCAAACTCAGCGGGTTTCACCGCCAGTAACCCCCACCCCCCAGTCCCGAATTTTCTGAAAATTCCACTCTGGTGTGTTCTCCCTGTTTAATAATAACAATTTAAAAATTATGTTACAAATTTTGAATTTAAGTTATCAAAGTAATCGAATGACCGATTAATCAAATTGTTATAGAAATTAAAGATCTGCAATGCATTGAATCATTCCCTCAATAATCGTAACTGAATCTAATTGCCTTGGGGGCCACAATTTTTAACCCTCCTTACTAATATCTACAACATGTTTGACAACTCAAAACCAGTTACAAAATGAAACTATTTAATGATAAAGTTGCTATATGATATTAAAGAAAATCTTTAATGCAAGTGAGCCTATTATAGTGTAATAATGAAAATACAGAATACAGTTAGTTTATAATTTAAAGCTTTTTAACACAATTTGCAGCCACATTTTAAGGCACAAACTCAGTTTGTGGTCAAGTCACATGGGAATCAAAATGAGAACATGCTTCCTGCTGAATGCATTCGTGTACCAGTTTACTTAAATATGCTGCTAAATATTCTGCTCTACTTGGCTTTTAAAGAACCTTAGTAAGATGCAAATAAATTTCATAAAATTACACTACCCATACAAATGTTTTGGTAAATGGCATATCCATCGATTTCTAACATTTGTAAGTGTAACCCAGTAAATTTAGTTAGCCAGACCTGAGAGAAAACTTATTACAGTTTGTGTTTATTATACGCCCTGTTTAAAAAACATATAACATTAAAAAACCAAAGGACTGTGCACATTATCACACTGCACTGTATTAAATAAATTATTATATATATGCTCTATTGCCAAAAGTAATCCAGAAAACCTTAAAAATACATACATAACATGTATTAGAAAATTAAGCTGTTTACTGTGTTTATACTGTATAGTGATAGCGATGAAAAGTTTGGCTTTCCTTAGTGCCTTAAGTGGCCTCCCATCAGCATAATTGTAGAGATGAGCCAAAATAACAATATGATGACAAAGCAACAAATAGGATTTAGGCTTTAGCCAGGAAAACATTTTCACTGGTTGAAAAGCTTTAAGTCAAAACTCTGGAATTCAACCTACGTTTGACAGCACAACAGCACAGTGGGTCACAGTGGAGTCTAAGTGTTCATATTAGCTTTGAGACCCTCCACTTTCTGTCTACAATGCAAACTACATACTACATACACAGAGGAGCAAATGCACACAGCTACGCTTCTCATTGACCTGGTTAAATAACTGCCTATCTATGCTAGTGAAGCATCTCTCATATCACATCAGTGCTTTCCCCTTCAGCTTCTGCTGAGGACTTGGTGTCACGTGTTGCACGTTGAGCCCTGGATGTTGCTGTACCAGGAGGACATAAGGTCCCGATGCATATGCCATAAATAAGGTAGACATTAATATTAGGGGGTATATCTTCACCAAATCCTGGCAGAAATGAGATCATGTTAAAACACTAAAAGCAGGTAGATTTAGGGCTACTGTACAGGCTATTAAAACCCAAGCAGAGGGCTGGTTACAATATGCATAAGTGGAACCAGCAGGAATGGGGTGGAAGGTCAAAGAAAAGGCTGTTTCTTTTCGGCTGTAAGGTGAGTGTCGGGACAACGCAACTCTACCATGGGGCTAATCACAAAACAGCAGCGCGCCATGACATGCTATGGAGCCAAAGCACGGACCTTAAGGACACGGGTCACTGGGCCGTCTTGCACTCCCTCCTGCAAAACAGGCTCCAAATGCAAATCCGCCACACTCTCCCCTTTGTGCAGAATCTGCTGTCGCCAGGAGAGAAAGCACAGCCAGATATTAAACTGTGATGTTCTGATATGGAGCTTAGCGAGGGGGATGTGACTGCCTGGCAGGATGACACTATGCAGCTCAGTGTGTTACAGATCTGTGCCCGGGTCCGGGTGCTAGCGGGTTCAAATCCCATGTCTGCCAGTAATCATCCATGTTGGGCCCTGGAGCAAGACCCCCAACCCCACCTGCTCCCTGACCCCAAGCTTTCCTCACTTGTGCATTGCATGGACTAAATATATGTAAAGCTTGACAGCTCCTTTGTGCAGGACGCCAAACGTGGGGGCGGCAAGGTGGCACAGCACAAATCGCTCATTAAATCATCTGCAGTGCAGTCAGCCCCTTCATCCATCCACAGAGGTGTGAATTTCAAAGGCTGCACATTATTCCAGTGATTACCCGCTTCCATCTCCAGGACGACCCACATTCCCTGCTTAATTGTATTACCTTTATCTAATGGCATTTAATAATTATTGTAAATAATACGTCAAAAATATTAGCCCGAGGATGAGATAGGATATATTTAGCATTTCCTAATGTTGGAAACTTTATTATTAAGTTATAATGAAAGCATTACATCAGCTGGTTTGTTCACGTATGCTAAGAATGCTTTAGAATTTGCGTGTCCAGAAAACATATGCTTGTAAGAAGTATGAGCTGATGATGTTATTATAGTTGTGTATAATAAGGATGTTGGGAGTTAGATGCAATTGCCTATTAGCTGCTAAAAACACCCATAACTAGTCAGGTAACTAATAAATCAACACCTCAGTGGTGCAGCAATATGCTGATTGAGTCAATGAAAATCCCCAAGGTTGTAAATGCAGTAAAAGAATCTGCTTAACACCACATTTAGTGTACATTACACCTTTCCTATCGTTTGGTTCTTGATTCAGCAGTTAAATATAAAGCAGGGTCCAATCAAATTTTTTTAAATGCTTCTTTGTAGTAAAAAAAAGGTAAATAACTAAAACTCGTCATATAAATACTCCCAGAAAATGTTCTTTATGTTTAGTCTTTTAATGCATACAGTCTAGAGACGCTGCTGAAATTCAGCGAAAATAGAAGCAAAAACAGAACCCTTCAGAATGTTCCCATCGCAAGCAGCAGCTATCTACCGGCTCGATAATCTAGTGCTCCCAACAAATACATCATTGTTTCTCTGCAGCAAATAAAAAAGCAGACCAAAAGGTTGTAGGTTCAAATCCCTGGAGGGCTGCACTTGTGTTCCTGAGGATGGTACTTCAGGAAATTGCCTCAGCAAAATATCTTCTCTCTGGGCAAGAGGGTATTACATTTTTAATACAGGATCTGCTAAACTACAGAAAAAAAATGGATATTATGCAATGGCCATTTTCCTGTTGGTTTGCTTTGATGTTATCCTGATGCTATTTGTTAGCTCCAAACACATGCATTATACGCATGTGCCGTACAATGGCACAGCACATTCTACATAACAAAATGAGCAACGTACTTAAACGAACAGAGATGTGGTGGCTGAAAAGACTACAGTTCGCCTGGACCCTTCCTTAGCAGCCGAGGGCTGGGGACAGGGGCAGCGCAGGATGGAAGGCTTTTCTCCAAGTCCATTGGCCTCAAAGAGACACACATGAATAACAAGCAATTTATAGGTGAAAAGCCTTGCCTCAAACCCCCCCCAAAGGGAGACTGCAGTAAAGGGCACTTAGGTAACAGGTCACTTCTTAAAACACAATTAAGCAGATTAGCAAGTGATGCCAGATGCTTAATAAATCAGGTAAAAATGTCACACAGCTATCCTTCATTATTTTTATTACTCATCTCCCCACTCCCCAATACAACAAAACATTTACTTCCCCCCTCCTCCCCTCCATGAAAATTGTGTGTGTGTTTATCCCATCTAATCGATGCTGCGACACTGGTCACTGCATTTGTACGGTAACAATAAAGGCATGTTCGCGGGAGCTACATAGCCATTTCTGCATACAAGAGGACCAAGAAAAGCTGCCGAATCACTGGCTGACTGTCACGTTTACCAGACACATACATTGACTTGAATGTGAATAGATGCCTAAATGACATGGTGTTTAATGCGGTTACAGGCAAACAGGGCCCAGTCACCCTCCAGCAGAAGCAAAGCATTGATCTGCCATCAGCAGAAGGTTCTTTCCTGGCAAGTGTCTGGCCTACGACACAAGCTTTCCTTTCAAAGCAATCTATAAAAGGCAGAGGGAGACCTTTGGGGACCCCGCCCTCCACACAGAGACAGACTCGTCATCAGTAAGGCTGCACATCAGCAACACTAGGGGAAGAGCTTGTGCTTTAACTGCAGAAGAAAAATCGCACACGGTGACCAAGGTAAGACAACAATCTCCATGCACTCTGATAAAAACAAGACCTCAGGGAGCCCTGATACAAGTATTTTATTTTTTTGTAAAACACCTAAAATGGCCTTTCACCCCATTGTGAGGGTTTTTATTCCCGAAACCCGGGATCACGATAATGGATTCTGGCTCCCTTGCTACCGGCTCCCACAGAGACTTTCAGGAACAGCTGGTGCCTGGGCTGTTCACCACCAGAGGATGTGAAATATTGATAAGCACAACTCCAGCTTTATGGCCCAGCCTCGAATCCCATTCCAATGCATCTCCAAGCAGGGAATAAAACTACCGGGTGGAACGGAACATTCTAGAGCAGCGAAATGAACAGGGAAAATTAATGGGGGCCCATTCAAGAGCCCCTCCTACCCACATGACGCACACACACACTCACACACAGCAGATACAGGTGGAGCATTGCAAACTTGTATTGCATAAAATACAATTAAGCAGTTATTTTACATTATATTTTACAGTAGTATTATACCAGTCTTGTTAATAGGAAAACGAAATAGTGTGACTTGACCCAGTTAGGGGCCACAAAAAAAAAATATATATATATATGGTAAAATTAATCTAACTTCGAATAAGTGTTTTGTGGGCTCCAGCTTGGTGGTGGTCGACATATTGGTGACGTGAGCACTGTGTTCATATACTGACAGTATCTATCTGCTTCAGCATAAAGAGAGAGCCCCACAGCTCCCCGTGACCTCAGCTCACAGATGTACCCCAGAGCAGGCCTGCTCCTCCAGCCCGGTGGTCTGGGTGTGGAAGAGCATCTGCTGTGGAGAGCCTGTCTGCAGAGCTGCCTGACCCTCAGCAGGCCCAGGTGATATCAGGGATCGCGGCCAAGGTAGCTTAGCCTTAGTCTGGAGAGAGGAATGGGGGGCAGCTGGTAACACCATCCTCTCAATTCAGTCGCCGTCAACTTCTGCAACAGTAAAGCATATTCACATACTACAACTGGCAGAATAGAAAGTTCAGGTGCAGAAAGCAGAGATTCGGACCAGAGTTTTGTTTCAACCAACCAGTTAAGCATAGAGTCACAGTCAGAGTACTTAACTGGTTGGCTGAAACAATCTTGGTCTGGATTTGTACTTTCTGAACCAGAACTTTCCACTTCTGATAACTGGCCATATGTGCAAATGTAGCCCTATATTAAAAGTTCCATGTGTGCATTTGGAATGGTGAGAGGGTGAATGGATGGATCAATGAAGTTTGCATTTCTGCTCATTTCAAATGTTATTTACAATACGGATAAGAGAATAATACCTACGCGATCAATCTGGACATGACGAGAGGGAAAGAAATGTCTTTTAAATGTCTGTTTTATTGAAACTGGTGCTAATATATCTAAATATTTGAGTAAAATAAAAAAAAAATTTAAATCATCCAGCCCTCCAGTTATCCCATCATAAGTAGTGAAAGTATAGGCAGCATCTCCAACCGTTTCACTGCAGAATTGTATTTAGCTACTTAAACTCACATGTGAGTTTGCTCTTCAATATCAAACAGGAGGTATATGTATGACCGTACTGCCATGGTACTCCTTTTCAGCACATATAAAAAGAGGATGCAGTTACAGACAAAAAGCAATTACCAACAAATCACAAATCTGCAATTCATCAACAAATTTGGCAATCTCACTGACAAAAACAAAGACGACTGCCTCAAAATGACAGCTTTGGGCTGCAAGTCTTTAATTATAACCTCTGCCTCACACAACACAGACAGAGTGAGGAGCTGGGGGAAGAAACCAAAAGTGTCAATCATCGGGAACCTGGCAATACCGAGACACGTTATTCCTCCTGTCAGAATGCCCGTTCGTCAACTGGCCATCTCTGGTGCAACAGTGCCCTCTGCTGGGGAAAAAAGGGCTGTATCTAAGAGCACATGGAAAAACCGCGTCAGGAATACTGCCTCATGGTAACCTGTCCGCAAAAGGTGATAAGGCAGAGGAGCGACTGACAGCTTCCTGAAGCCAATGGATGAGCATCTGGACAAAGTGGCGGATATCAGTACTTACTGCCCACTCCCTTTAAAAGACGGAAACCAACATACGGTTTTGCTCCAATAATTTTAACAAAACAATGTCTCATTTTTGGCACAGATCTTTACCATGTGTTCACCAAGCCTACATTCCAGTCCCCTTAGAGTTCAGCCCCATGCCCATGACCACAGTGACATGCACATTGTATTTTCATCATCATTTACTCCCTGGCATACATTTAGTCTGCAGGTGCTCAGAAATAAGTCTTATTCTGTGTAAAATATTACATACTTATACAGACGAAAAAACACAGGATAAGTGCTCTACTCGGGGGTAAAACAGTAGGGCAGCTTGCAGAAAGCTGAAAAGTTGCACCCTTTGGGGATTAGCATGGCTTCTGGGTCAGCAGAAGAGCTCATTCTATGAGGCACAGCTGCACCTGCCACTCCCTGGACTTCATCACGGACACAGGCTTAGGGACACAGTTAGCCACTCTTAGCTTTGTTGGTGGCAAGGCAAGTTCTCCATCCATCTGGTCATTCAACGCTTATGGCTGATTACCTAGGTATTACAAAGCTCACTGGCCCTAATGGAACAGAGGTGGGTGCAGAAGAAAGGCACAGACCATCTCCATGATGATCAATTGTTTGTTAACACTTGTCCAGCTGGCTGAAATTTTAGGCCTTTGCTAACTCTTAGAAAGCCAAATGACATGGATAGTTACATTTCCATGTCCCAGTCAGTGCATTTAACAAAGGGAGTGTTACGGGTTAAATTAATACAAACATTGCCACTTGTACTTATTCCAGATAAACAAATAAGATGTGGCTAGATGACTTATGAACAACACAAGCCTATAAGCTACGAAAACAAATTTGCCCCTGCAGAGTAAAATATGGTCAAAGAGTTTGACAGTACCAATGCAACCATGGCAACACACTCCCATAATCAAGCCATGGCCTCCTGGTGAATCAAACTTTAAAGAAAACAGTCTCAGAAAAAAAATATGGCTAACAAATCTCAGAAATAAAAATGTAACCAATGGCAAATTATAGTGCTAAATTATTATTTTTTAAGAATGTGCTCTCTACATGTTTTGTGGTGACACGTGTAACAAAACTCATGTACACAAATATAGGAAGAGCATTATCTCACTAAGCCAACTAACTGAAACACAATGGCAAGACAATGCAAAAAGCACAAAACTATACAAATAAAATCTAAGACTTTCAAATAATTTGATTCCTTTTGTGTAGCATTTCTTTCAATGTGTGTGGCATTACTCAAAATGTATGAAAATACAATAACTTTTGTCTTGAGAGACTAGGTTACATTTGTTTCGGCTGAGTCCAGCTGTTCCTGAAGAACTCCTATAAGGATTAGCGAAAATCTCTTTCAGCAAATTAACGACTGCCTAAAAACATTCTCCCAAATGAAATGGTGCACAACAGAGCTAATGAGTTCAGGCATCATAGCATGAGAAGAAAAAAGACACAGTGCAAGTACAAAAGGGTTCCTTAGCTGTTGAGCAGGCGGTTGAGATTACAGATAACTTAAGAGCAGGCTATGAGTTATTCATGTACAAAATCCACAAAACCAAAACCCAAAATATTTGGTAATATATGGCAGCCTTTTAGCACCATTTATCATTGTAGCACCATAATATATATTTATTTTATGTATATAAATAATCACCCCAGTACTACAGTAGAAACAAGAATGCTAGAATACCAAAGTCTCCAAGACGATACATGCAGTTTTTGACATACGATACCAAAAAAAATTTCCAAAATATATTTTGAAACCTTATTTCAGCAACTTAGTTTTCAGTTATCAGCTGGTCAAGCAATAATAAAAACGGGCTCCTTCTTTGCTATTTCAAAGTAACTCCCAAAAATACAGGACCTATAGGTTTACATCGCAGCGTGTGTCATTATTTTTATGGATTCTGTGAAAAACGTTGTGTCTGCCTGCCATTTAACTCTTGTCAGATATTGATTTTGTGTCTTTTGGGATGAAGGAGCCTTTGTACAAATGAAAGTGAGAGGGGAGACGGGAGCAGTGACGGACACCAGCAGGAGCTGCGTGGAGGAGAGGGGGAGGCCAGCTACTGACAGCGTAGCGTTCACCGCTAACCCCCTCGCATCTCACTACTCCCTTTGAGAACACGAGCAGGCCGACTCTGCCTTCTGTTTGGGCTATTAAACAGGATGAAAGGGGGACACGAAGAGACCAAGACCCGAGACAGACAAAAGACACTGGTGATATACTGACTACAGTGTGAAGCACAGTGAGACACAGACAAACACTGAAGGTCATGATACAAAGGGCTACTTTTTGATCAAGGTTGCTGGGCAACTGCCAATAAGCGAGACAAAGGGATCTGGATCTGGATGATCATGAAAAGTTGCCCACTGCTGATTATGATTTTTCCAAATAGAAATGAGTTGCCCAATATCAATGGGAAATTGCCCAAAACAACACTGGTCGGATGACATTGCCCAGCAACATTGCCCTCTGTATCGTCACCCTAAGACAAAGCAACGGACACAAGAGACAGAAACTCAAGGCACCACATAGTACTCAGATACAGGAGCAGTCACATGCATATTGCTGACATAGCTAGACATGCATCCACTGTAATTACCAAGCAATACAAAATATAAAAATAACTAATTAAAAACATTTAAAATTCAAAATGCACTTCATCCACAAGAAATTCTTAAGCAATTAACATAACATGAATAAAAAATGAACATTGATCCATCTTCCAAGCTCTCCACCAGTGCAGGGTCACAGAGATCCTAGAGCCTATCTGGTGCAGAATAGAGCAGACGGGAGGCGTATGCCCTAGATGGGTGCCCGTCCACCACTGGGCACACTTATGCACACACTCAGATATACAGCTACCTACAGATCTTGGGCTGCAGGAGGAAACTGGAAACCTAATGGAAACCCACTGGCACTGGGAGAACACGCAGACTCCACCCACATGGGGTTTGGTTCTCCATCCCTGGAGGTGTGAGCGAACAGTGTTACCCACCATACACTGTGTAACCATGAGAACACCCAACCATCCATCTATCCTGGACACGGTGACAGGAACATGGTGACATGAAAATACATTAAGAAAGAAGACCAGCGTGTCCCACGATTCTCTCCCCCTCTGGCAGGTGCACATACTCGCAGTTGACAGCTGTAATGTCTCATACCTTAGTAATCAGGTTTTTTTTTGTTCAGATCATTCTTTCCTGAGTTACTGAGGTGTGAAGCTGAGAAAAAAGGAGAACAATCTCTCATATTTACTGTGAGTGGGAAAGAGGAATTTATTTCGACAGAGACGCAAGTCACTGTCATGGCTGAAGGAGACAGTAAAAGAAATTATAAAAGGCAGAACTCGAGACTAAGCTCCAAAATACAGATTTTATACGTGTTTCATACATTATTCTCAAATTTGGTGGCATAGTTACTCTGTTGTAGTGATTAGAATTAGTATTTATCCTATTTTTCAGCATTTCCATTACGGTTTGACTAATATAAAAGTTCTGAACAAAAATCATAAAGTGTATTATCTACTTTTACTTAACAAAAGCACCATAAAATGTACTCTGTTCACACATTTTTTAAAATCATTTTAGATCCTAACGCTTTTGTGCAGCATTAGTTTTGTGTGGTACAATATTTCCATTCACAATCGATCACTAAACACTCTTTGGTCAAACTTATTAATACTACAGATTCAGAGTTTTTTTTAAGTTATAATGCAAGAACAGCAGCTTCTCTTAATTTTCTCAAGAATGAGAGCTGCTTGTGTCATCATAAAAGGTTTAACGACACATTAGGAGTCCATTATACCACTTATGAGCCAACCAATATATCCCATGAGTTCTAATTTCCATGTTTTTAAAAGTTCCTTTGAAAACAAAGTTAAATATACTGTCAAATTAAAATTCGAACTGGAAAGAAACTGTGAAAGAGATGGAAATTTCAAAAAGAGTCAAGATAAGAATTAACAGCAGAACTATTTCAGCTCATCTTTGTTGAGTGAGGTCTTACAAGGAAGAAATTCAATGACTAACAGGTCATAGCTGTCATCCTTCTGAATGGCATTAAATGGAACACAACGTTATGCACAAATCACTCTTCTTAAGTCATTAGCTATTTAATATCAGCATTTGTAGGACATAATCTCTTGTCTTCATTTCACATGTCGCAGCCCCTTGGAAGGTGTCAGAAACCTGAACGGATTTCAGAATAATAGCCCAAAGTGCATCTACATGACTCTCATACTAAATCACTGGAGCTGTCAATAACCAAAATGCTCAAGATGATATTAATCTTCCAAGTTTCATAGATTCTATGGTGGCATAGTGAAGGGAGAAAGGAAGAAAAAAAGGATCCCCAAACTCAAAAGTGTTAGAAGCGACAAGGGCTGACAAGGAAGCCATTTTAATGTTATTTAACAAAAATAATAATAATGTAACAATGGATGTTGTCTGGTGTTCAATGCTGTATGATGTCAGTTTTGGAATCAAGTACCAGAAGTGCCAGCGAAGGACCAACCACCAGAGTGCTCTCAGCGGTTACAGAATGCCCGTCTCCAGACCAGACATGCCAGACATGCCCTCAGGCACCTGCCACATGAGAAACACCTTCTTCAGAAGTAAAACCTTAAATTCACATTTACAAACCCTTAAGGATTCAAGTACACACTGACAGCTACCCTTTCAGGGACACCAATGATTTTCAATGTTCTTTTGTTCACATAACAGGGACCGTAGGCACTTCAGTCGAGTGCTTGGGGTAGAAAGAAAACTGGTACGCGGCGCGGCAGTCAGGGCCGTCGCTGAGCACCACCGTTTTAGCTCTTCGGCTTACCTCTGGAGCGGAGGCTCTGAGACTAGAGATCTGTGCCAGCAATCGAAAAGGTTGCCAGTTCAAATCCAATAAATCCCATGAGTGATTCTACTCTGTTGGGCCCCTGACCCGGAATTGCTCTGTCCTGGGTATGATAACCTACATCCAGCCTTGCAAGCAGGTCCTCCAACTTCCAGGAAAAATTTGGGGGTTGGTGGCAGGATTGGCACTCCAGCCACCGGAAAAAAAAAAAACCTCACGCCGTTTCATTCTATTTGAACTAGTGTGCTGCTGTGGTATCACCTGCCGCTTGGCTGCATTCGGGTTCTCATCACTGTGGTGGGTGTCAGTGTACGCTCCTTAACCCTGCATAACGTCAGCAACCCCAGCACATACATCCAACAGCCAATATATGACACTGCTTCCGTCGTAAAACAGGAAAATTCATTTTATTTCCATCACTGTATATTCATTTGTCACCTTGTTAAAAAGTCAGGGGGGCAGTGTCATGGAGGTCTTTAAAATACAATCCAATAACAGACAAGTGACACAAATTATGACAATTACTGCAAGAACAGATAAAGATCCAATATAATGCACCATTTAATTATATAGTTATGGATGCATAATTTAATGATCAAGCAAAAAGATAACATTAAGTAAAACACTTCATATCAGACCTTTTTAATACTTAATTGGTATGTAAGACATATAATACGCAGAGCAAAATAACTTCAGATGTAATCTTAACAGAAGAGAATCCAACTTTTATGGAAAAGCACCAACAGCTTCAGACAGATCTATAAACTTATCAATTTAAATCACATTCCTGAGTGAACAATAATAAGCACTGTAAACGACAGTAAGCGTGGCTACACCGTGTCATTCCGTGTTTAAGCGGTTTCCCGTGGGATACTTTGTGGCTTTTCATGCACAGCATTTACAGCCATCAGACTGGTCATTCCAGCCACTTCTACCCAGCCAAGTGTTTGATGCATAATTTCTCCCATTTCCGAGGATGAGAAAGATAGAAGAAATCATGGGCCTAAATTACGGGGGGGTTTCAGCCCCCCCAATAAATCAAAACCAGCTAATACAACCCCCCCAATAATCATGTTTCCCCCGTAATAGGTGGAGACCTCAACCCCCCCCCCCCAATGTTCCAGCCAAAGTTACGCCCTTGGAAGAAATTAAAAACAAAGGATTAATAGAAAATATCATTGTCTGTTATTTGGTATGTGTATAGTGCTAGTAGTCTTATGACTTATTTCAGTATATTCAAAAAAGATTTTGTTTCCTGGCATGTTGGTTTCCATTCAGCAATTAGTGAACATCTAGATTAATTTGTACCTGTTCAAATGGGAAGTTAATGGAAAATAAAAAGGACCCTTTTCCTTCTATGATGATATAGAAGAAAAACATGAAAAGCAGCTCACACTGCTATCAGAAAGACACTGGCAGCTTGCAGTGCACAGTGTGACATTTCATCTATAAATTGGAATCGAAAACACAAAATCAGGAAACATGGCAAAATAACTGTTAAACTTCCAGGCCAGATTTCTGTCTGAGGTTAGGGGAATATAACTTCCTTTCATTACATAAAACTTCCTTCCATCCATCTATTCATCTATCCATCCATGTTCCCACTGGTCATCCATGACAAAGGCACTATTAAAATTAATGCATCTTACTGGTATTAACAAGGAGTGGAATTCCCATTGAATTGACTCTTGTATGGATAATATGCAACAAATACTAATACACATGCACATATCGAAAGACCAGCTTATGAACTGGGAACCGGTTCCATACATATCTGACATAAACAGCTCAGAGTCTTGGTATCACTATCATAAACAAAGAGCTGTAGAGGAGTGCAGACAGAAGGGACTGATTGATCTACAAGACTCTTATCAGTTGATATTTCTAATCACTTTCATGCTAAAAGTTTTAAATTCATAGCAATTTTCACCAAATCCATTTAGAACTCAGAATATACCCATCCAATTAAAACCAGGACCCTTACAGATAATCAAGCCACTGACTGGCATGCAAACCGAATCCTACATGGCAAGAAACGATACAAGCATCCCGACTGAACAGCTATCATCTCCCGTTCGAACTTCCAATGGCATACAAGACGTTACTTAAGGTAACTCAAAGAGAATCAACGAACTAAAACATTCCTAATAAATTCAGCACAACCATCAGTAGTAGAAATGTGTAAATGACTGACAGGTTATATGTTCGGATATTACCTAAAATATCAATCTTGATTCCAGAGGATACAACAATGAGCCTTCAGAGACAGACATTTTATCAAAAAGTCAGTAAATCAGAAGAAAGAAACTATAACATACAACAAGATAAATGACAGATTACACTGTCTGTATGACAGCATACAAACAAGTCGAATAAAAATCTGTCTTTGAACATGGTGACTTTTAACAGAAATTTGATACGAAATATGAAATATCAAATGCATACAGGCAAAATATTTCACTAGGTTAATCTGTTAAAGTTGCACAGTCTTTTCTGTTTGACTGTTGTAATGAGCTGCTCGCCTTTGAATGTTTTCTTTTCTTTTCTTTTCTCTTGGTAAGGGGGGGTGTAACAAGCTAAATATCAGGGCTAACCACATGATGTGGGAGGAATACGTGTGTGTGCTCGCAGCCGGGCGGAGATGGAGGTGGCGCAGGGAGAGCGAGCGCGGGAAACCAGAGATGGGGAGGAAAGGGAGTGCGTCTCTATGTTGTGCGCGTTTAACTGAAATAAAGTGCCGAGTCCTGTCCGCCAGCCCTGGCTATTATGTGTCTAAGTGGAGTCGACTACAGGCACACCTGTGGATGAGTGGGGTAACCCTCCTAGAGTCCTCCAATGTCGCACTCGGCTAAAAGCACAAGGTCATTACACTATATGGACAAAATACTATGGTTCACAGTGGGGTTCAGGTACAGATATAGCTTTCACTCCTCAACATTCCCTGCGTTTAAGGTAAATCACAAGATATCCAGCTGTAATGACCAATATTTCAAAAGTGACCGCAGCCACAGTTTCATTCACTGTGGGGGGAACAGACAGCATTCAGTGTCACAACTATGAAAAGTAAAGAATTCTAGAAGGATTCAGAATTAGAATCCTGATAATTTGCCAATTATGTTTCCATACAAGGAATTTGTCTTGGTGGTGCTTTTAGAAGGCATTACAAAAACATACAACAATTAGCAAAGGTATGTATAGAAAAGTAATAAACACTAGATTGGCAATTGGGAAATGTGATAATTATATAGTAATTAATTTTAACAGCAGCAGTAATGATGATAAACATGTAATTATGTATGTGTATGTATGTACATAGTAATAATTGCAGTATAAATAGAAAACTATAAGAATATAAACTATATAGGTGATATGATAAATTAAAGGGCTCATAAATAGTGTAATTATTAAGCAGCAGCCAAGTCAACTCTATATCTGTGAGAGTGCAATATGTATACAGCGTTAGTAGTATGTGTGCATAATATGCAAGAGTGCAGAATCTAATCGGAGGGGAGGTTTATCAGTAGTTCACCAGTCATTCTGGTCGATATTACACTGCAGGTAATGTTTGGTTAATGAGAGATTATACAAAGAATTTGTATAGCAACAGTGAATGTAAAAAGCTTAAACACCTACACTCTGAACTAACAATCTGAGGCAAACAGCATAACTGAGGGATTTGACAGACTTTTTTCCTTTCATAATTTTACCTGTCATCCATTTTGTTCTCACCAGTATAATACAAGGTGATAGAATCTCCAGCAGAAACGTATTGATCTGAGCATGATCTTAATGCTTACAAGCCAGTTATTTGTACAGCTTTATCCAACCACATAAAACACCCACAAACTAGAGATGGCAGTGTGGTGCTGTGCAATTAGCCCAGGCAGGGAAGGTGCTCTGCATAATGGACTCAGCCAATTGTAAACCCTGTTTACATCTCAAACTACTGATAGACCGACTGCACCTGGCGGCTTGACAAAACTGGCCATTTTGTCGGGCGTTTCTGTGCGATTTCTAAACACCAATGGAATTAGAAAAGGTGACCTGTTACTTTGCCTTCCTGACAGCATGTTCAATGGATGCCGTTGATGCTGTGAAGCTGCTGTGAATGATTGGGTGTCATATTAGGGCTGGGTGATATGACAGTAATGCCCCTTCACATTCGCGGTTTTGGTTATTGGCCGTGAGCAATTAAACGGGAATAATTTTGAGGCTTGCTGAAAGCTTGCAGAAACATAACGCATAAGCCAAAAACAATACTGAAAATGACTCTGATCACGTGAAATCATAAAACAAATATTAGCAATACATATTTGTTAGTAAAAGTGAATGCTATAATCAATATTAAAAGTTTTTTGAGTATGCCGCACATCTTTTTCTTGGCGACCAGTCTCACTCACGTGTTAGCGGTCTGTGTGACCGTGGCATCTCACATTTCTCACAGTAACAGTATACTTTTCAGTTCCAGGAATTTTGCACTTTTAATAATGAGCGCAAAACATAGTGTTCCCATTGTGTACATTAATAACGTTGTATATACAGGGGCAAATCTTAGATTGTTTGTATATTTCACAAATGGTCTACATAAATAAGGAAATTTAATATGCAACGTGTACAGCAGAGTACTGGCAATAAATGGACTTATGTTTGTTAAGGCTAGCTGACTGTTTGCAGAATGTTTAAGGGTATTTAACATTCACATTTGCAGGGATCTTCGGAATGTAACCCTCTCAAATGCAAAGGGGTTACTGCACACATTTTTCATTTTTACGAGCCCTCATGTCCATACGTTTTGATTGCAGGTCATAAAAATGGAAACAGTTATGACATTACCAATTGATCTATCAGCTTTTTCATGCTTTCATATTCTTTTGGGTAAAAAAAACTGAGTGGGGCGCTTGGTGCTGTATGTCTGTGTGTGTGTGTGTGTGTGTGTGTGTGTGTGTGTGTAGGTGTGTGTGTGTGTAGGTGTGTGTGTGTGTAGGTGTGTGTGTGTGTGTCTTTGTATTTTGTTTGGTTACTTATGGTTAAGGTTGTCATTGTTGGGACAACAAACAAAATATTGTTTAGCCCAATTTTTTTACATTAAAATGTCACATTTATGAAACCCTGCTTCATATCCTGCAAACTAAACCCACACCAGTCCAGAACCAAACACATAGGCAACCCCAACATGAGCCCAGACTGGGGAATCTGTTTAAAAGCCAAATTAACATCACAGTCCAATAGCATACCTCTCTGACACTGCAGCCTGCTGTCGCTGTGGCACCTCTGCCTAAAGAAAATGAGGACTAAGAATGTCTCCAGTGCCACATGAGGGTCCAATAGGATTCTTTACTGCAGCATGGTGGCAGAACCTCAGCCAATGGGGGCTATTATCCCTGGCAGCATCTTACAAGGCCAGAGAGCAGTAGCCAGGTGACATCAGAAAGACTCTAGGTTTGGCAAGCAGGAACCATCAAAAAAAAAATCTATTAATTCTGTTGCAAGGTACCACTACATGCTCCCTCACTGCTTGTTCATGCTTATAAACTCAAAATCCAACTCCTAACTAGCCTCCTAATATAAACTTGCTTTCTTACAATGACAAGCTTTCAGCCAAAGGCAAAAGTCAGGAATATCTTGATATTTATTCACTAATTTTATGGCAGGCAAAAACACCACAATTTACCTAAAAGTATGTCGGGAAAAAAGAAATGTTACAATTATGGGAACTTTAAAAGTGGCTTGAGCAAGGTTTTTTAATTAGAAATGCACACACCCAAGGAAACAAACAATGAAAAATGTATATGGAACCTATAAAGATTTCTTTGTGTTTACAAATTTTAACACTGAATGTTATCATATCTTCAACTAGGGAGTCAGAGTGATCAAACGTTAAAAACTTATATAATGAATGGTATGCAACAGGCAAAAAAAACACGAAAAAGCAATCGTCCCTTCGCAATCAGTAACTGGTTATGCCAACCTCAGCAGCAATTACTGCAACTAAATACTTTCTGCAGTTTTAGATCAAAGTAACCACACGATTATGGGTAGACTAACCAACAGGTTTAAGATGGAGCTGTTACAATTACTCACACAAACTGAATTACTCGATTATTAAAAAGCATAGATTAAAACTTTCCTTCTGGATTACTCGGCAATTTGATGGGAGGAAGACTGCTACATTTCTGTTGAATTTTGTTGAATAAATTATATAAATACTAAATATTTCATTGATTTGTTACCTCAAAACTCTTCAAATAATGATTAAATAGTTGTTTCTCAAAACATTTTTAAAAAACAGAATATTTTTTCAGCTGACACAATCTTTTAACTATGATGGGTGCAAATTACTTTTGGAACCTCAAACAACGTGAAAACATATTATGGAATCTCGGGACACCAGCAATAGAATTTTGTGAAAGAATCAATAGTGAAAGGCTTAGATGTCACTCCATACCTCGTTAAAAGGTACTGTTTTGGACTGGCCCGGACTGGTTCTCATCTGCTGAGGCGAACCCTTCCATGTCCTGCCAAAAAAGTGTCTGTGGCTGATATCAAACAAAGAGACCCTCAGTTGGTAGCGGGCCCCCTGAAGGCCCTGCAGAAATTTCTGCAGTTGGAGGAAACATAACAGTAGTCAGACACATCTGGGCATAACAGCACTGCGATGCGACTCTCCTACTGGCATCAGCACATGGAAGTCAGAGTTAAACCAGAACCATATTCTGGGAAATTATGAGCATGTATCATGTATTATGGAAATTACACTCAATCCGCTTCTTTACACAGCGTGTTGTTAGAGTATGGAATAGTCTTCCTGTTAGTGTAGTGCAAGCTAAAACCCTGGGTTCCTTTAAATCAGAGCTAGATAA
>JABFEB020000104.1:1292060-1313585 GCA_019775895.2 Stomatorhinus ivindoensis
GTAATGACCCGGAAAGGTTTGAGATCACTTCCGGGTCTCGCTCAACAAAACATGGCAGGTGTAACGTGCTCTGAGGATCAGTGGATTGAGATACAGAAAGCTGCCTCGGAAAAGAGACGTGAACTCGTGTTACAGGGTCCCAGTATCGACAAGAAAATAGTTTCTGGGGGTCTGGATGTCAGTATCTACTCCTTGTCGCTTTTGAACTACCTGGAAATCAGTCAGTGCGCAAATTTGATTGAGATCCAAGCGGAAATTGCGAATCTGATCAATCTTCAGAGTTTAATTCTGTGCAGAAATAAGTTGTGCTCTGTCCCTGAAGCGATTGGAAGTTTGAAGTCGCTCAAAGTTTTAGATGTATCAGTCAATGATTTGACATGCTTGCCCGCCGAGTTGTCGCATCTTTCTGAGCTGAACACCCTCAACGTGAGCTGCAATAGGATAAGATGCCTACCTGATGGCTTAAGCAAGTGTGTAAAACTGGTGTCCATAAACGTTTCTAAAAATGAGATTAGTATCCTTCCCGAAGATTTATTCTCCTCTGATCTGGAACACCTCAGCACAATTATTGCCTCGGAGAATGCAATTGAAGAACTGAATGGGAATATATGCGCCTTATCTGCCCTCAAGGTTTGTATAATTTCGTTGATAAATGAATCTGAACATTTTACATGCAAAACGTCACTGGTTTTTCATCCCACCTTAGGCGTAGTAGATCGAATCTGGTTAATTGACAGGAAGTAGCGAGTAGTTATTAGAGGCACAATGTCACAGTGGGCCTGCGTCCATAGTGAGGTACTGCAGGGTTCAATTTTAGGACCACTATTATTCCTAATTTACATTAATGAAATTGACACCAATACATACAGTAAACTGGTTAAATTTGCAGACAACACCAAGGTGGGTGGTGTAGTAGATACTGATCTAGCAGCAGAGAGGCTACAACGGGATCTGGATTTTATTAGCGAATGGGCTGATACTTGGCAGATGAAATTTAATACAGATAAATGTAAGGTAATCTATGCTGGGAGTAGAAATATAAAGTACAGATATTTTATGGGTTCCACTGAAATAAAGGTAGCTGTTTATGAGAAAGATCTCGGTGTGTGTATATTGATGTTTCCATGTCTCACCTGTGGGGAAGCAATAAAAAAAGGTCAATAGAATGTTGGGTTATATCTCTAGGTGTGTGGAGTTTAAGTCAAGGTAGGTGATGTTACATTTTATGTAATTCCTTGGTAAGACCCCACCTAGAATATTGTATGCAGGTTTGGTCACTTTACCTTAAAAAGAACATTGCTGCCTTAGAAAAGGTGCGACGGAGGGCTATGAGATTGATTCCTGGTCTTAGAGGAATGTCTTGTGTTATGAGGTTAGTTGAGCTGAATCTGTTTAGCCTTGAGCAAAGGAGACTAAGGGGGGACGTGATCCAGGTCTATAAGATTCTAACGGGTCTGGATGCCATTCAGCCAAATGGTTAGTTCAATATTAGTTTAATTACTAGAACTCGTGGCCATAAGTGGAAATTAGCTGGAGAACATTTTAAAACAAATCTGAGGAAGCACTTCTTTACACAGCGTGTAGTTAGAGTATGGAATAGTCTTCCTGCTAGTGTAGCACAAGCTAAAACCCTGGGTTCCTTTAAATCAGAGCTAGATAAGATTTTAACAACTCTGAGCTATTAGTTAAGTTCTCCCCAAACAAGCTTGATCGGCCAAATGGCCCCCTCTCGTTTGTAAATTTCTTATGTTCTTATGTAGTGACTTCAGGGAGTTGGATGGTGGCAACGGTATATCTTGTCGGGGGGAGGGGCCGTCACCTTAATAAGATGGATCAGGCTGATTATTATCATTAATAATAATAATAATAATCATAATAATGAGTCTCGTTTCGAGTTTGAACTGGACGAAGAGTTGGCTTTCATTAATATTATTGCTTTTGTCATCCTACAGAATTTGGACCTTTCCAACAACAAGATTACTGAAATCCCATTCGATTTGGCTGACTGTTCTAAGCTAAAGGAAGTAAATTTTCGGGGAAACAAACTAAAAGATAAGCGTCTAGAGAAGATGGTGAACGGCTGTCAGACTAAATCTATTTTGGACTACCTGCGGGCAGGTGGCAGGGGAAAAGGTAGAGGGAAACAGCAAGAAGCCAGTGCGAAGGATGAAACTACAAAAGACAAAAGAAGAAAGAAGAGATCGGATAAGCACCAAAAGAATAAAGAAGACGATGAAGAACTGGACGACTTAAACCAAATGGTGGTGAAAGTTCTACAGGTGCACGATAGCGACACAGCGTTTACCATTAAAGTGGCACCGCAGGTTAAAGATGTTCGTCCATACATCGTCTGCTGCATTGTCAAGGGTATGAACCTGAAGCAGGGGAATGCTCTTAAAAGGTTTCTGATGGCACAGGTAAATAAAATAAACCTAAAATCAACTTGTTACAAAAGACGCAAATCATTTTACTCGCTTTACCACCAGATGGCTCTCTAGGTCAGAAAATTTCAAAGCCACTGTATAACACTACAGCTCGCTGCTCGTTTGGCGACTATCTCAGATTTTGGTCGTTCGTAATTTCGACGGCAAGAAAAATGTAATTTTCTGACCACAGCACACATTTACGACCAAATTTTATACACCTGACAACCTTGTAGGGCAAGATTAATAGCAATCTTTGTAATGAACTATAAAAGAAATATAGTATGGAAGGTGAAATCGTAAGCTCCTAGGCAACGGAACAGAAGTTTGGTCGCTATACAAGGAATGGTTATATAAACAAAAAACACTTCACATATGTAATCTTATGGGTCCTGCAGAGAATCCACTACTAAGTACCTGAAGTTCTTGTACGTATCTTGCACACTCAGTTAATATAATGAGACATGTTTTTTATGTTTTGCATGCAGATCAAGCTCCATGATGAGACATGTGAGAGAAGGACCTCGGCCACCATTGCTACCCACGACCTCCATCGGCTTAAGGGCCCCCTTCTATATGATGCCAGGTCTCCAGTAACTCTTAAGGCAGGCTGCTACAAAAATTGCTTGTTTTTTTTGGGAAAGGAGAAATCCCTTGTGAAATGCACCTATTAATATTCATTAGAATCTAACCCCTGTCACTTCTTTATTTGTGAAGTGTGGATGGAAATATTGTATGTGGGGAAAAAAGAGAAGATCAAATTTTGAAAAACTTTTTTTTTGGACCTTATTAGAATATCTGGCATTTAATGCAGTAAAATTAGTCAAGATCCAGTTAAGAGTTTTATGTGTAATCAGGCCTCTTATCTGTTTTTTCTGATTTAATCTGATGTAACGTTTGCATTCGTCAGAACCATCAGTCTAATGGACCATGCTATTTTATTGCTGGAATTAAGCATGTGTTTGGTTTTATTATTTTCGCAATAAAAGTGAGTTACAGAAGAGATTAATTATTAATAGACGATGTGCTTCAAGTTCCTAGGGTTTGTGCAGAATCCAATTTCTGAAACCAATAGTTTAATTAGGTAACTCAGTGCCATCATGTTACAGTGAGTCTTAATAATAAATGAGTGCTTAGAACGTCTTTGCTGCCCTCAACATAGTGGCAAATCTCCTCCAGCTGCTACAGATTCCTGTACTAGAAGATAATAGTCTGTAAATTTGTGTCCTTTGTCTGCATGTAAACACATTCTAGGTGTTCATCTGAAATGTGGCATCTCTTGTTTAAAGTGACAGCTGGCATCTTGTTAGATTGAAGTGCTTTATTTATATTCTGCACAAAACCACAAGCCTTATTAAGTCACGGGAACAGGTTGCTGGTTTGTCTTCTGCAGCGTCGTGCATCGTCCGTGGCATGACTGATTACTAAGATTTTTGTCAGTTGCGCAGGCTCCTTTAAATGCTTTGTGTATGTTTTCTGAATGCATCCCTTTGCACAGCTTGTGCCCCTGAGCCGTAAGGAGATGAACGCCGCAGAGCTGCTGAGGCAGCTGCAGTTCGAGGCTGAGGAGCAGAGGAAGCATAAGAAGCGGCAGAACGTCTCGGGCCTCCACAAGTGAGACGAGTCTGACCTCGACTTGCCCGCCGTCCTTCTCGTGAGCCACAGCGCATGAGGGCTTTTGTGTCAGCCTTCATCAAACATTAAATTACCCCCTTTACAGCACAGTAAACGTGAGGAGTAAATCTGTGATCGCTCCAGAATGTGGGAGACATACCAGGGCCCTTATGTTTGCTGAAGTTCATGTTCCACCTATTTGGAAGCTGTGATGAAGTTTTTGCTTTTTTTGTTTAATATAAATTGTTTCTGGAACAAAAGCCCATGTACACTATGGCCCACGCAGGTAGCAGCAGTGAGTTACCCATTCATGACCTAATAACTATTCAACATCCACACAAATCCTATCAAATATATATATACACACACACACTATGCACATATGAACTTTCTGTATGTGTATATGCATGGAGTACAGGGCCAGCCTGCCTTGTAGGTCATCATGTAGGGCTCCATTTTATATTGGGACACCAAAGAGCGAGTGGGGAAAAAATGGAAAGGAAAACTTCTGGTTGCATTTCATGAAATGAGTTGTTTAAACTAGCTTAAATATTTCACTACTTTACTTGTAAAGCAGATGCGATGTATTGAAATATTTTTAATATACGCCTAAATGAAATGAATACCCAGAGCCAGCCCTGATATACTCTATAGTAGTATTTATAAATTAGACATGTATATGAGTGAGTAGGTGTATATGCCATCTATACATTACTGCTTAAAAACTAAATGCATTTATCTGTTACTCGGGTCCTTTTAGCTTGCAACATCTTTTGTGTTGCCGTATTACTGGGCAGTGGCTTGCAGATGTTAGCTTCCCATCACTACCAGTAGATACCATATTTGCCCCAACCTTCCCCCCAGGTATCTGCAGCTCCTTGATGGCAAGGAAAACTACCCCTGTTTGGTTGATGCAGAGGACGATGTAATATCCTTCCCACCAATAACCAACACCGAGAAGACCAAGGTAATCACAGCCAGATATAGCAACGTCAGTTTAGGCTCGCATTTGAGGTTAATGCAAGAAATATACGTAGTACATCATCAATGTATTTTAAATATAATTGTTCTGAAAAAGATTGTTCAGCATTATTGTACTAAGTGGTCAGAGAGTCACCAAATCAAGTTGAGTAATTCTAATGTTATGAACTTCCTAACATTAATGCAGTATTTTCAGGTGCAGAGGATAGAAACGTTTTAAGGTTCATATGTTCTGGCCACCACACAATCAGGTGATTTTTAGAAATGCCTCCTCTTCTCCACAGATGAGGAAGAGCACAAGAGAGCTGTTGTTAGAGGTGACCAGTGCTATCAATCTCCAGATCTGCAAAGATGTTATGGACGCTCTGATTGTGGTAGGCCTGAATTACCGTCTTACGAATTATGAAAATGACAGGGTTTCTGTAGTTCTGTTCAACAGCCCTTCAAAGGGATCAGAGTTCATTATGTTTCTTAAAGTATACAAAACGGTTTCAGGCTCTCCAAATGGGCGCGATGGTGCCGTATTGCATGTAAGGGATGGATGTGCTGTCATGTACTGTAAGCTAAATGCTCATATTTTACCCGGGGATGTAATTATTTACCCTAAAGAATTTTACTAACGCCTCACAAGCCTTAGGTTAAGATTAACTGTGCGTAGAAAATAGCAGTCTATGGTTTACAATTAAATGAGCCACGATGGATCATTATAATAACCTTCCTTCACAACCCGCTGCTGCATTTCTACCATTATTGCTATGATCAGGATTTCAGCCCATGCCCCCCCCCCCCCCCCCCATGCATGCACACACACACACACTTGTGCTCCTAATCAGTGGGACACACTGCTCCAGTGGTGTGTCAGAAATGTAGAGATTTCGACGCTTAGTCCTCATCCATTTTGCAGGGCCATTTCCAGAGCAGCAGCCCACAAGTTTGTTGTGACGATGTACATTCACGTCTTCGGCCCGGGATTCCTGTGTGTGTACGACAGCAAAGATCTGTGCTGATTTTATTGGAGGACGAGCTGCCAGCTGCATGGTGTAGGAAGTGAAGGAATCGACACGTGGGCTAACCCACATTAAAAAGTTCGGCATATCCCCCCATCAGAGGTGTTTGACTTTATGTATTTGGTGTAACCGAGAGGTGAAGCTACAGTCTGTCAGCCAGGACTGTGGCTTGTTTTGTTTTCTCAGTTCGTCTTGACTGAGCTCAGGTAACCTATAAATATTTAACAGTTCTTCTGCAAACCTAAGCTGGAAATACTGCAACATTTCTAAGGCAAATTTCTCCTCGGTTCATATTAGCATGTCAGTATTCACCGGAATATTTACTTCAAAGGCTGTTTCAAGAAGTCGCTGTCTGTAAAATTGAAACTAACCTGATTCATGTGAATTTTGCACTTTAGTGAGGTTCCACAAAAGCAAAAGTAAGGCTTCAACTATTATTTTCACTCATGTATTTTAACAAACGGTTGCTTATCAAAAACCTCTTTTTTTCTCATCGCAAAGAAAATGGCAGAGCTAAACAAGGCTACACTCGAGCTAAAAGAAGAAATTGTGCCTGAGGATGTGGAGCCGGATTTGGTGGACAGCGAGCAGCCCTTGGGGACGTCGCCAGAAGCCATGAACGACGCCGTCTCATCTGAGCTAGTGGTGCAGCAAGTTCGGGTTGTGGATTTGGAGGGAAATCTCAGGGTCGTCTATCCCTCCAAAACAGACCTCAATGTCACTGTTAGCAACCTGACTGTCATTCGATAGGAGTCGAAAAGACCTTGTGGAAATGTTTTTTTTCCTTTCAAATCTGTATCCTAATTTTTTCGATTGTCCCATTATTCAGCCGTGAGAATTTGATAATATCGCAATTTAATTGGAATAAAAAACTCATCAGTTAAAAGGTATCGTTTGTTACCCTAGATCCTTGTTAAAGAATAAAGATCACATTAATGATAATACAGGCAGTTCTGGACTGAGGTAATGATCCCATCCACAAACCCTTACAAATGATTCAAATTTTACTAAGTTGGATTTACCTTCTTTTCAAGACACCTTACAGCAAAAAACACAAAAGATACTAATATACACTAAGAACATGCCTTAAATAAAAAAGATAATAGTGTAAATAAACTTAAGGGGGTATAATACTTTTTTTGTGTTAGTGCTTTTGTAAGCTCTTGTGTGTATGGAGTGGATTTTACCAGCCAGGGGGTTGCCTTTGGAGCAGATTTTGGGTTGTGTAGGGTGGGTTCAACCCCATAATTTTACTACCTGGCTGTTTCCCTGAAGCTTACCACGTCTCTGGAGATCAGGAGAAACCAGCAGGATACGGGAATGACATGCAAAATGAACAGAGGTGGAGACAATGATTCCTTTCCGACCCTGGGGGGGGGGGGTTTGAGTGGCACTGCTACCCAATAAGCCATGCTGTCATATCTGTTATTTGGCAGAACACACTCGAGATAAAATTAACAGTTGACTACATTTTAATTAAGTGTCGCTTTCCCTCTTGAATACTGAATTTACGCCCTGGTTTATGTGAGATGGTCTGGGGCTTCAGTATATCACGCTCAAATCTCAGGGACTGGGAATTCAGAGGTTAACTTTCAAGTAACGTGAATCGGATTACCTATCAGATGGCTGTCAGAGGTGCTGGTGACTGGAAAAGAAACGTCACGGCGCAGGACCAGTACCAGAAAGTCCTGCCAAGAACGCCGGGGTTTGTTTAAAGTATTAGATTTAATAACATGAAACGGAACGAGCCTTAAGCAAGCGGCAAATATATAGCAATGAAAACAACTTACAAGCCACGACCTAAGAAAATAGCTTGGTTTGAAGCCAACAAGGAGAGCTGCCGAAAAATGAAGTGGAAAAATGCCGGTGATGTGGACGGGGGGCGGCGCTCAGATGCTCAGCGCCCGTGCGGACCTGCCCCCCCCAAAGCCTCCGTCCCCAGCAGAGAAACTGCGAGACAGTCCGCTGTTTTTCGACCCGTTACAAAATGGACGAACTACACAACAGATTTAATAACAAGATCGAGTCCCCTGATGTTACAAACCATGCGGGGAAATGCACAGGAAAGCAGCAGCTCACTCCTGCCTCCCATCAGGGTGTCCCGCATCCCCAGCAGCGCGGTTATCGCCGCAGTCCCCTTCATTTCCAAAGCTCCGACAGTGCACCTTGAAGACTCTAACGCCAAGCTATTAACAAGCATGACGAAGGAAAATGCTCTATTCCGGCTATACGTGACAAACCAAGGGAAGTCACGTTTGATTAACGGCAGCGTTGCCCAGGCTGTCGCTGGGGAAGGAGCTCGGGCGAAAAATCAGTTGGTGGGGGTCCGATGTCAGCCGGTCAAATCGGCCGAAGAGCAGAGATCATGTGCAATTAACACCGGCTCCAGGGACTGTGAGGCAGGCCCGTGTGCCTTAAAACATGCATCCGGGAGGAAGGAGCCGTCCAGCGACACCGCTGAGGCCGGACCTCACTGTGACCAGGACAGGGATGAGTTGATAGAGACGGACGTTTTGCGATGCCTGCAGTCTGGGGACTATTACACAGATCAAAGGATTTCCGAATGGATTTTGAATGTCAACGCCAGCCTGTTTTGTCCATCTAGCGGTTCAGTGGGGAGCATTGGTCCAAGTGAAGAACAAGATACTTCCATTAAGATCGTGTATGACCGGGAGTGATAAGCGGCTCCGCTCACCTTCCGAGATCTGATGCACAACTTAAGTCCGAAAACTCAAGGATACTGATGCAAAACCGTATGAGCAGCTCGTGTGCTGTGTTAAGTCTCCCTGAATAGATTGGTGTTGACGCTTAATCATATACTTTATATAGTCACCTAATATTTGCTGTTTGGAAGAATGTGAGTACGTTTCTTCAGCTTATAGAAAATGATCTAAACATAAACTTGTGTTTAACTATATGTATTTTTGAATGCACAGAACACTGAACAAATTATTTTGCCCAGATATGTGACTCAGTTATGCTGCGATTATGACTCGTTCATTACCGGTACTGTTTATCTCTATTTAAAGAGCAGAAAGTGAAACAGACTAATGAATGTCAGTCAGATAAATGCAGTTCGTAATGGTGTATCTATGTTCTTTATTATCCGATGCAGTGCCTTCTTTCATTTGAGCAAAACTTTAATGGTACAAAAATGTAACTACATTGTTGTATAGAAATATTCTTATTTATTGTTTCCTGTGTGCCTTAAGTTATTCATCATCATCATCATAATAATAATAATAATAATAATAATAATAATAATAATTATTATTATTATTATTATTATTATTATTATTATTATTATTATGTAACCATACACTACCACTGCACTGCACTGAGGTTTTATACATTTGCATGTTACAAAACATTTACTAAAAATACACTCAATATTCTTTGCCAACAAATACATTCGCAGTATGTTCACCATTATAGTACTTTTATAACCAATAAAATGTCATATCTTTGATTCATCAAAGTAACTTCCTGTAGCAGCTATAACAGCAGAGAAAACCTGAGGCATTCTTTCCACAAGGGATATAAAACACTGCTGTTTCATAGGATGAAACAGTTAACTAGTGCATTTATAGTTAAAGGACAGCCTAGAATCTGACTATTCCATCACCACACAACCAGTTAATAGGATGTCAGACTGTTACATACTCTTTCCTTGTTATAAATGAATGTTTTATTTCACTTATATTTTCTTTTATATAACTTTCCTATGTTTAGCAAGATTTTAAAATTCTGCAGTTTATGAAATTAATGGAAAAGTTGTAGAAACCTGTGGTGTGTAGAAACGTTCGACTGGTGGTGTATAACTAGTCTTTTTTCAAAGGCTGTAATCATAATTGCTATTTTTTCCAGGCCCAACTGAGATGTGAGATTGAGTTACTAGCCAGACAATAACAATTGACTTAAAATCTGCAAAGTGATTAGACAAATATTTAACTTGTCATGTGTTCGATATCATGTGGTTCTCTCTTTTTCTCATTTTAACACATTTTAACATGATTCTAAATGTGTTGAAGTACTGATGTGTGTTACTAATTAACTAGTGATTGTTTAGAGTGAAGGAGGGGGGGGGGGGGGCATGGAACCAAGCTAAAAACATTACCATCTCCTATGCATGCTAACCGTACTACAGTTGGTCAATTAGATACCCAAATATCATCCGGTAAGTAGTCAATGTTCCATTAGTCAGTTTCTGGTCCATTTCAGGACGTTTCAGTTGTCCATCAGCCTGGCTCACTCTATATAGCCATCAAGATGGGGAACAGCTGTCAGAAAGACCTAAGCCTTATTTTAAAATCTTACAGGTTAGATGTTGTTCACCTTATGCACTAGGATGCCAGAGCAAAGCAATGAATGTAAGGAATGCCTGGGAATTAATGCAAGAATATAAGCATAGAGACAGGATACAGCAGTATCATCGACAGCAATATCTCTTGCATGTCAATACTAACCATACACTAGAAGACTTTGAAGAGACTCTGATAAGACTTTTTAAAGACTGGAGTCTGATACACTCTCACATCTAAAGACATTTTGTCATTAGTCACAGTTATTTTGTCACAGGCTATGATTTTGCAAAGGGGGATCTTGCAGGATCACCATATGCAAGACTGCAAACTAGATTCCTTTTGAGATTATTTCCCATCATGCTCCTGGTGGAAATTTACAGGAAGAGGAAACTGTTGAACAATGGAGCTTTTGGCCACAGCTGCTCTTGTGCGTGCAAATGCTTTGCTGTGACAAAACAGCAAAACGGACCCTGCAGAATGTGGACATGACCCTGGTTGCATGATCGGGGGCAGCAAGGTCTGTCTGTCCTCCATGTCTGTCTACCGTACCTGAGATCCTGTACCTGTTTTGCTGCTTCCTGAACAGATCTCACCTGTTTGCTGACAATGTCTATGTCACTGTGTGCATGAGCCAAGAAGAAAGATCTATGACAATATTAAACACGGCTGATTTTACTGGAAAGTGAAAGTGAGAAAAAGACCAATTTAAGGCAGCTATTCTGACCACCTTACCCAAAATGATCGAGATGCCGGAAGCTCACTACAACTCTAGCAAAACTCTATAATTTTGTTCTGATAAATCGGAACATTAGATTTTGATTAAAAACCAAGATCAAGCAGAGATCTTGTATGTCTTCTTTCAAACTACAACATGGGGACCCCAGAGGAGAAGACACTCTCGTCCACATTAGTTTTATAAGATGGGAGTGATGAATTAGGAATGCAGCAGTGCTTGTAAACACTCAGAAGTTCGGTTAAATATGGCAGTGCTAAGATGAGGCTTATAAGGCATGGGAAAGTACTGAACTTGACTGAAAACCAGTGTATGGAGCTGGTGTAGGGTGATCATATTTTCATTAGTCATGCTCCTTATTTTTGCTGCAATGTTCCTAGTCACTTGAAAGTAATGTATTGCAATAGTCTATTATAGGTAACATTAAATCATTGATCCTTACTTTCTGTGCTTTTAGGCAATAGAAAGCATGTTCAGGTTAAGGAATTAACATGTTCATCATTGGACAGATTGAGACTGGCAGACTCAGACTGTGAGCTGAGCCGGTAAATTTGAAATTCAAGTGATGCGAATTAAGGAGGGTGCTACAGGCTCACAGTTTCAGCTTGGAGGGATTGTCTTGCCTTGGCCCCCCTTCCCCCAAACAGGCAGGAACAGGCGAGGTCACCCATGTGTAGAGTAAGCCAGTGACCTGAACGCTATCACCGATTGTTTGCTTAGAACACCCCCCTTCTACAATGTTAACGTAATGAATGTGCACTCTCATATGAACAGCAAACTGAGGAGACATTCTACTAATAACCAGATATACCTAATAATTCTATCCTGCCATACATCTATTGTTCTCTAAATTTAACATGCAACCAAGTTAACTGTCCAAATTAAATTGTATTTAATGTTAAACAAAGCACAGAAATTTGCAAAAATGAAATACACTTTATTTTCTACAGCAGTGGCCACGATCAATTTGCATTCACAAGTCTTTGATGAAATAAGATCAGATGGTTTATTTCTTCTTGCAAGGTTTCTGCGCTTTCTCTAGTCCTTGGATATATTTACGTGGAATTTGGTAGTGATCTGCAGAAAAGGATAGTGAAAAAACATATTAAATTATTGTAATGTGCAATCATCCAAAATCTGTGGTTTTATAGATTCTGTAATGGGTCAATTATACCTACCTAGCAACAGGCTTCCGACGTGCTGAACTTGGTTGCCCTGGATTTGAACCAACACCTTGTCTTTGGAACCCTGTACCGGGCTGAGGAGCGAGCTAGCCTGGACGCGGTGCTGCAAGGCTGTGGCCACTGTTGCCGGATCAATTCCGTACAGTTCCAGGTTCTTCAGCAGTGTCACCTGCGGGGTTAGGGAAGCACATGGCGTCATAGGAGGAGCCCGTGAGGAGGGAAAACCTGCTAAAAATTGCAGTTACACATCTAGAGGTATTTAGGCTGACAAGCTGGTGATTTATGTTCAGCATCCAGTCAAGTTACATGGCTACTTACAAAAGTGCCACAGTGATCACAGAGACTGTCCTAGGAAGCACAACGGATAAGGTAGCGGATGCTGTCACACACTATAGATAATTTACTGCAGATATTCTAATTGGCCTAAATGCATGATTTTTGGATTGCAAGAGGAAATTAAATCACCTGGAGAAAATCTGTGATGGTTTTCAGACATCCAGGCTGTGGTATGTCTGGTAGTAGTAAGTCAAAAACAACTGAAAACGTTTCACCGTTCACCTGAGAGGCGTCAGTAGTTAAGAGAGATTCCTCAGCATTTAAGCCTCTGTGGGTTCAGCATCACTGTGACATCACTAGACCCATTAGATCATCACAGTCATGCAAGGATGGCTGGAGTTTGGGGGTGTGAAAGAGTGTGAAATTGCCCATTCTGAGAGCTTTCGATACTTCTGTGCGAACACCAGAGAGGGATTGTGAAAGCGTGTGGCTACCTCGATTAGGCACTCATTAAAAGGCAGCAGGGACCAGCAGAAACACCAGGCAGAGGTGACAGACATCTGGAGTAACAGTCTTACCAGATGCTGCTCAAACAATGTGAGAAAATGCAAATGCCCACAACACATTTTGCGCAATGCTGTTTCCTGTATGCAATGCTCTGCTGGTACGTTATTGGTAATTCCCCCCACACAAGGGCACAGCAGCAGGACTGATTCAGGACTTTTTAGGAAATTTGAAAGAGTGAAGGAATGAGGAATATGAAAGGATGTTTACCTTCTTGTTGGATCCCCTAGAAGCTACTGAAATATCGATGGGCTCAATTTGGCCCTTTCTGATGACGGCTTCGCGACCTGGGAACTGCAGCTGGTAACACTGCTGCATTCGATCCATCATTCTGCCAAGACAGACCACATGTGGGAGCCATATACTGACCTGGACATGGTGTCCTTAACAGCACCACTGAAAAGTCCATAACAAAAACAAAACATGTGTCCAGTTGAACATCTACAAATGGAATTGGTCTCAAAGGCTCCTTTTTACTTTCTTAAATGTTCTCCACATTTGAGATAATAAATGTACGCCCCCACATAACTTCTCAGTGACTCGTGACACACTGGAGCACTAGACCTGCATGTCATTCTCACATGTTGCATTTATGCTGTGAATTTGGTCCATAAACTTTACCAAAGCTCTCCCCAGCTCCTGTAACCACACTTATTTCCAAACCACCATTCCCAACCTTTTTCACACTCCAATAATGTTTTATTAAATATAATATACCCAAGAGTAGCATCACTTGAACATCTTTTGTGGTTTTAAATGCTAATTAAACAAGTAAACATTACTTTTAAACAAGTAAACATTACTTTAGAGTAGAAATACACATTATCTGTGGGTGAGTGGTTCAGCACTGCGATTAGAAGCATCAGCCAAGTGTTCTCACTGCTTCGTCCTGAGCAGAATATTAAGCCTTGTTTCTCCAGCCGTGTGACATTTCGTTCTGTTCCAAGACAAAGCCAGATGTTCCACCACAACCAGTGTCTAGTTAGACAGGACTAACAAGGCTGAGAGAACTCTACCTGGAGAAGAGATCATCCCACTTGAGTCGGCCCACCTCCTGATACTCGGACTTGTCCAGCAAGCAGTCGCAGAGTGTGGGGTTGATGTTGACGTAGCTGAAAGCATGTTTTAATTAATTCTTCAACCAGGCTGAGAGTTCAACTGTGCAGTATAATGGTGTGAAAGAACATTTAAAATACACTTTTATATATATATATATATATATATATATGCGCCTGTACATACTGTAAGAGTGTGTGTGGGTTATGTATGTATTACATTGTGGGGACCAAATGTTCCCACAATATGATGATAACCTTTTATTTCGAGGGCACCATTTTTTCAGTGCCAGCATGGAGAAATTAAATTTTATAAAAATCTGTGATCGCTATCAAAAAACTAAAAATGTCAAAAATCTTTTGTTTGGTTACTTATGGTTAAGGTTATAATTGTTGGGACTTTTTTCCCATAGAAATGAATGGACAGTCCCCACAAAGATATGAATACAAACATTTGTCTGTGCGTGTCTGTAAATATTTATTTTGAGGTCCACCTGTTTTGGACTCTACCTCCACAGCATTATCTATGGTGTTTGAGCGCAGAATAAGTAAGCCTCACTCATTCCCCAGCAGAGTTTCTTCAGGGAGTGTGAAAGTATATGCATCTGTGGAGCATGAATGTCATGGCTCATTATGAAATGAACCTACAGGGGTCACAGCACCTGAATGCTTTCTCCTCCCACCCATACATAAGCAGTTTAAATGTATTCTTACTTCTTGTTTTCTTCATGTACTAGCTCGTTCTTCTTCACATAATCTGTCACAACGGTCCTCACTTCTCCTGGGGAGAGTACTGCACCCTTCCTGTCACAAAAAGCAGTGCGTGTTGATCTTCACACAGTGCCAGTGTATCAGAAAATGCGGGCAGTACACTGCATGTTAACCTCTTCTTACTTCTTCTGGGAGTCGTGGAAGAGGGGCTCCAGACGGGCAGTCACGGTGTAGAGCGGGGTGATCTCGGGAGGGTGGTACGGCATGTCGGAGTGTCTGCCATCCTGTGCGGGAACGTCCTCTGACACGCCCTCCTCGGGCAGGCAGAAAGAGCGCAGCCTGCTGGCACAGAAGGGGAATGCAGGGGGGTTCTGCTGGACTTGCATATAAAACGAGAAAGTGTGGGCATGAGCAGCGGGTCACTCACTCGGGATGCTTCCAGTCCACGTCAACTATGCTCTCCACACCTTTGCTGAGCTCCTTCACTTGGAGGAGATGGTGCTGTTGCTGCATCGAGTGCAGGAACTTGGAGAGCTGAGAAAAATTGTGTCATTTATCTTCTTCATCTTTTCCCTTATATAGAGCTTGCAACTGTGCGTGTTTATCTATTTACAAACTTTTACATTTAAAGTGAAACATGATAATTCATTTCCTTATATTATAATTTGCATTGTGGCCTATACCGCTTAAAAGGAACCAGATTTTTATTTTTTTTTTAAATACCAGTCATAACTGTAATTACTGCAGACTACCAATACACTGGAAAGCAAGAGCATTTAAATAGACAGCTACTGACTCATACATAGGATAAAATCCACAGTACCTTTTTGTAGCTTGATTTCTTGATGTCTAATTGCTTCCCACTAGGACTGCAAAAGAAAATACCAATGCAAACACCAGTCTGATTCATTCTAACCTGAAGATCAAACCCAGTTAAATGAATAACACACTGATATTTCAGGTACCTCTTCATTAAAGTCTTCATATAAACCCACCAACCACACATACAATAGTGAGGAAAACACTGGATTTTTTCCAGCTAGTTTTGCTCAATAAGCAACTGTGAAGGTTAATGGCGACGAGAAACTGTGTCCTTGTCAGACGGCCAAGCGGAGCAGCAGACAGGAGGCACTACATCCTACCAGCAGGAGAACATGTGGTTCCGCAGGAAAGTGCTGGTTAGCAGCGGGAGCTCAGATTTCTTCACCTTACTCTTGAGGGCGTGGAGGAAGCAGTGAACGAGCAGGGCATCCATCTGCTCTGTGGGGGACACAGAAACAGATGCTATTTTTGCAGTAGATGGTAACTGGCAAACTTACATCCTACTTTCTCATTTTCCCCAGTTCAATAAATGGGACTAATAAACGATTTTATAACAAAGAAATAATCACTGTTTTGCCAGAGAGAACTATAAAGTATACATAAATAAAGTATACTATAAAGTATAAATAAATACAGTATAAATAATCAGCTGATCAGAAGAAAAAAGCTAGTGGAATACAGAATGCTTAATATAAAACTATACATTTTAAAATATTTTTATAATAAGCGTCCAATATTCCAGTAGCTTCTCCCTTACGATGAGCTCTCTTCTGACCACTCCTATGTGTGAGCTACTGGATGCCAAATTTTCCTTCGGGATCAATAAATTAACTAAGCAAGCAAGGAAGTATGCAAGTGAGCAAGCATGTATATATGTATGCATACATGCATGTCTGTGTATATATAAATAATGCTAAGAGACAAAATGAAAATGTTAGCTATATGCATTTCCCCAAAACCTAAATGTAATGACTTGTAACAAATGCAAGTTAATGGTCTTCCCATGTGGTGAGGGTGCACAGTCACCTTGTGGAGTACTGTTGTCCTCTAAATGTTCCTCTTTGTCCACCTGTTCCTGCCCCCCCTCTGATTCTTCCTGACTAAGACTGAGCTCCTTCAGACCGTCGCTGGGAGGGTCTGTTTCTGGATCCCCATCTTGACTGGCAGAAGCTTCCTCTTCAATCTCTCCCCCGCTCGTGCACTCTTCCTCTGCAAACTCCATGTTATGCAGGGGCAGAATAGTCGGTGGTCCTGTCTTGTCACCAAATGCCCTGAACATCAAAGGGAGGGGGACAAATGATGTCCAAAAAACAACTCCTGAGGATTAATGGAAACAGCCCTGAATAATTTTCACGTTAAGCATTCAAATAAACAACCTATTTTCTCGGTTTGATGGTCTCCCCTTCGGCCTGTAATACCAATCAAGAGAAAAGCTGCGTACATGAGTGTGTCTGAAAGTCCGGGGACTCACCACAGACTGTCCATGTAGGCGTGCAAAATGGACACCCCTCTCCCCTTCATGGCCAAGCCCAACATGTCTGAGGTGGAAACGGCGGCGGTGCCCACGGCAACTGGGGCCCTGTAGTAGAACGCATACGCACAGGTCAGATTCCTGTCGTCTCTCAGGAAGTGAGCATCAGGACAGACGATGAATCACCTGTTTTTCACCACAGTTACGGCACAGCGGTCACCCTGCTTCACATCTGGGAGTCCCTCTGGGGGCACCACCACACCAGGCAACATGAGATCTGGACCAATAAGGATCAAACAGGGCGTTGATATTCATCAAGCATCAAGAAAAAGGCAACAAACCCAGAGCAAGAAAAAATAAGTGCGACTGGCCAAACTCCTCATGCATAATATCTGTACTGCTATCAATTATATGTTATTTGAATATAGTGTAAATAGCTGGTCATAAGAGAGAAGCTAGTGGAATATAAGACACATAATAATATGATATAATATAGTGTCTATCTTCTGATCAGCCAATTATACTGTATTCAAATTGTATTATTTTTTTCTATTTTTTGCTCGTATTACAAATAAGTTTTAAGCTTATTTGTAACACAAACAAGATGTATAGAAAAATATATAGTACAATACATATTGTTTTCTATTTCTACAAGCTGAAAAGTACAACCGATGACTAATACTGCAATTGATTTAGAAAGAGAGGCTAAATCAATTTTTCAGAACACTTTAAAAAGAAGGGAAGCATGCACACCAGTGACCTGCCTACAGTACAGACCAGTCAGCACAGACAGAAAAGCAGAGTAAAATTCCATTTGGAAAATAAATGGAAACAATGAGAGTAATTCTTGCCAACACCGCTAACCATGTATATATGAAAGCTGAATACAACGCAATCACAGAGAGCACAGTGTCTATGAATCTTAAAATAACTCCTCTTAACAGTCTTGAATCATCATCTCGGTCTTGGGAACATATTGTTCTCAGTGTGATTTGTAGAAGGCACTGTTTACCTGCCCCTCCTGCTAGTTTCTGAAGCACCGCAGGCCAGGTCATGAAAGCTGGCAGGATGTCAGGATAGCGCCAAAGAGTATAGACTGGAGAGTAAGGGATGACCATACAGACTCAGTGACGCATTGGGTAGCCACATGAACCACTGACTCAGAGCAACAAGGTGTTATTTCAGAGTACCTGTGGGATAAATGTACTTCTCCAGTTCAAAGAATATGGGGTTTCTGTGCAGGACATATATTGTGACAGCATCTCCTTTGTGTGCATACACCTTAAGCACATTCAGTTCTTCTTTGTTTGGGACCAGCTCAGACAGATCTTCTGCGGACAGTGTTGGGTAGGTGTTAGAGATTTCCGTCCTTAGCTTCCTCCTGTCACACATTTGTGGGAAACAGACGAAAACTTCTGTGTTAAAACTATTTCCCCTTAATTCCCTAAGTTTTAAAATTGACATTTATATATTAGTTATATACAAGAGACCCCGGGTTAGAATGCTGTCACCTTCTTCCAGAAAGACAAACATTTATTAAGACCCCGATGAAGAATCCATGTGTCACCACCAAACATCCATATTCAGGTTAGCGTTTCTATCTGTATAATAATCAAACGTTTCGTGTCCCGTCAATGACGTTAAATAGTGACGAAGGTCTGACTGGAACGTCGATTTTCATTTAACCGAATGAAACAATATAATGTTCCTCAAACATTATATCTCAAAGCTAAGTATTTATTTTTTCTGCGCAACGTTACTGTACGCCACAGAGGTAAAATTCGTTTGCAACGTGGAAGATAATAATGTTACTTTTTAAACATATTAGTCGATTTGCCAATATCTTTCTATTGTTATAAGCAATAGAAGATGAAATTCACGCGATCTCAATTACACAGGAATTTTAGGTATACAAAGAAAAATAAAGAGCAACCCCACACCTGTCAGATCCTTTAATCACTGTGTTGGATTTCACACGGAAAGGCTTAGCAAACATCCTAGCGCTGGATTGCGTGACACACCAGGTCACCTCTTCCGAAAGCTCTGAAACAATTCCTGATGAAAAAGCTTGAATCCCAACTCCAAATGGCAAACGGATACGACAACAAACGCAAACAAAATACAAATTTGCCCTTATAACACTTCAATGCCTTATGAGCCGCTGCCTTTGCGTAACACAAAATATGTCCGTCGGGAAAACGAGTTTCAAAATTAATTTCCCCTATTACAAGGCTACAGTTGCTGTTTTCAAAGCGACCATATTATTTAATAAATCTATGTCTAATATACTGAAAAACGGGGCGTTTTAAGAAATTACGATTAAAAAAAATATTTAGGTAATGTTTTCTGATCGATTTACCACGTAGAATAACATTTCCAAAGATGTATAAAAAGTCAAATATAACAGGAACTTAACACATACTCTAATTTAAAACGCTGGTTTGTCGTGTTTAACAACTTTATTTTTCAAGAGATTTTTTTAAGTCAGTGTTAAGTGGTACTTGGTCCAAACTAAAGAGATGGGTGAAGCCACCAAACTACTTAATCAGTACATGGTCACATTGAGTCTATCCCAGGAAACACGGGGCATGAGACAGGGGGCCACCTGGATGGGATTAAAATTGATTTCTTCAATTTCCTCTATGCATCTTAAACAAAATTGTGTGCATACAGTGTATCAGAGTCACAGGACAGAGGGAAATGATTGGATTAGATTAAAAATGACCTTTCTGTCAATACAGGAGAGATTCTTTAAGTGTCAGATCAGATCTTGTTACATGTCACAGTCAAATTGCTCTGTATCTCCACAGTATACCTAGCTGTTATACCGCATTACTGTTCATTGAAATATGAGCATATTGACCTATCTCTGAAGTTCCCCTATTGGTTGTTTTTAATAGTTGCGGTTCACTTCTTGACCATGCATTTCCACTTACCGTTGTCCTTTTATGAAGACGTTCCCTTCTATTTTTAAGCTTTGATGTCACCACCGGGGCAGCTGTTCTTGGCACCTTGCGCCGAATTTACCGTCTATGCCATAGCAAAGGCACTTGACCCGACCCATGTTTCGCAACGCCCGGGGGGTCACGTGGGCGTCTCGCGGCTCACACCGGATCTATAGCGCGGTCCATTTTTTTCCTGCTACATACGGGGAGTGTTGGGCTGGGAGGGGGAAGCGCTTTCAAGAAATCGCCTAAACGAGTTGTCAGAGCCTCTGAAAAAGGACCGGATGGAATAGATTACTTATTTGCTAGAAGATTCTGGTGTAAAATATGTTTTGTATCACTGTTTGAGTTCACTGGATGGCTGGCTAGCTAGCTACCTATCTACCTTCTTTACAGTTTAGTTAGGTAGCTAGCTGGCACACGTGTGTCGCTATTGTCTTGGGTTTTTTCTAAGTGTAGCACCCAGGAAAACTTAAAACATAATTGACAAATCGTCGGAAAAAGTGGAACACACGGTAAACTTTACTATTTTGGTCTCAGGTGAAAGTCGTACGATCAAGTATTCGGGCTGATTTTTTAGTCCGCTCGCGGTTTTTTTTTTTTTTAGCTTCTTAGCTCTTTTAGCCACTTTTATCAATTTGCTTGCGGCTAGCAGAGGGGAGTTTCTAGAAACGGCCGCACCAGAAGTTACGGGAAAGACGATTTGTCTGCAATCTGCCACAATGTTGTCGAATACAATAAACCCCAATCAGCCAGGATTTTCCCATTTCCCAAATTTTCACGGGAAACCAACGCTGCAAATAAAGAAAAATGCCATAACCGAAGACTACAAAGTCACGAGTCAAGTCCTTGGTTTGGGTATTAATGGTAGAGTATTGGAAATATTCCAAAAGAAAACTAAACAAAAATACGCATTAAAGGTAAGTGTCTCTTATTTTGGAACATTTAATTATACCTGAAGTGATTGTAAACTTTATTGAATTTACAGTATATACTATTTACATTTTATAGTGTATTTTTGCGCCAGTCTGTCCAGTAAAATTCTTACTGAAAAGGCTAAGACAATGTACAATTCTTACTCGGTAGCTGCACAATCCTTAGTCCTACATTAAGGGCACAAAGTGTCTTTTCCCTTTCTAAGTCTGTTTATATACTGTACTGCAGTACAATGAGTCAGTCTATGTTAATACTCGGTACAATGATCAGTGAAATGGTTGGTTGCCTTGCTCAAAGGCTGTGAAAAATGGGATGTAAGCATAATCATAAATATCCATGAATAGTGTGCAACCTACAATAGTGACAGGTGGTATTAGAAAGAGTCTGAAGAGTAAGTTAGTCTGTGTGTGTATATATGTGTGTGTGTGTGTGTGTGTGTGTGTGTATGTATGTATGTATGTGTGTATATATATATATATATATGTATGTATGTGTGTAT
>JABFEB020000104.1:1313685-1346506 GCA_019775895.2 Stomatorhinus ivindoensis
TGTATGTGTGTATATATATATATATATATATATATGTATGTATGTGTGTATATATATATATATATATGTATGTATGTGTGTATATATATATATATATATGTATGTATGTGTGTGTATATATATATATATATATGTATGTATGTGTGTATATATATATATATATGTATGTATGTGTGTATATATATATATATATATATGTGTGTGTGTGTGTGTGTGTGTGTGTGTGAGTGTGTTACATGTAAAATGTTTAGCTGAGTTTTGCAAACATGAACATAACTCAATGGGCACCCGAAGAACTTGTTCTTCACACAGACATTGTCATTTAACTAAGGTACACAGAAGCGTGACATTTCTGCTGTAGCATGCATGCTCAGTGTTGCATTGTCGATTTTATTTCATCACTGCCAAAAGATGTAAAGAATTCCCTAACCTCCCCAGTTCAAGACATTAATATAGCTCTAAACAAGACATTATTTTTCTCCTAACTTAGAAATTTTTATCTGATGCTGTGACATGATTTTTGCAAACTCAACTCGCAACCCCTACTATGGCCGTAAAAGAGGTTTATAAAACTTTGTGAAGTCTGTTGCAGTTGTCTTTCAGTAGGACTTTGGATACATTCTAAGCATTTAGGCTAGGGTGTTGATATATGTGTGGATTATTCCCTTTTGAAGAAATCCTGTCAGTTTGCGTATCTCATTACAACACATTCCAAGTGTCCCATAACATGACACTGGGCACAGGACATAATTTATGTGCAACATATTTGACTCCTATAAGGAATTAATTTGTAATACTACTAAGTATTTAAAAATCGTGCACCATTGTATTTGAATATGTATGCGAACAGTAGTGGTGAGTGGTGACTGAACAGAAATGGGTTACCTTCTGTGTGAAGACCTCTTGGCAAGCTGACTTTCTGGAATTTTCAGAAACCCTAATATTATATAGTGTAACAAAAGATGAGGTCCTACAGCACTTTCACATTTGTTCTTTAAAGGTGCTATATCAATGAACTACTTTAAAATGTTTTTTAGGTAGAACAATGAATCAGCATCACTCAGCATTCTAAACACCTGTTCTATCACAAAATATCAAATTTCTACGTACCTAAATGAACAGCAGGAAAAGTTATTAATAGACAACAGATTATGTACTTGGGCATGTAATGTGATGCTATAACCAGGAAGACAAATTAACCTTGTTTCTTTTAAATTATGTGGTGTTATACCCCAGTGCATCATGTCACTAGTGCAAAACAAATTTCAAAATGATGCTTGTCATTTTGTGTTAACCCTATCGAACAGAACGGTATACTAGGAACACCCCCTTATAAAAAAATAACATAAAAAATTCTTCTTGAATAATTCATCCCATTAACTCTAAAACTAAAGAGCCAAAAAGTTATTGCTAGTCTGTTCTAGCCAAAAGAAATAATGGGCTGGAATTGCCGTCGGGCCCAGAATTTGCTCAGTTTTTTTTTTTTGGCTTTATTAATTGACTCAGACTGGCAGAGAACTTTTATGTTAACTCAAACTTGTTTCTAGAAGGGAAGTAGGACAGAGCCACGTGGAACAAAAATCACGCATCTGTACTTGTAGACGGAACAGGCATATGCAATATATCTTGGTAATTTCCGTGAGGTTGATTAGGCTTGTGCGATTTGATGATGTTATCTGTTGGCCATAACAGCCACTAAAACAGTAACCCAAGTGTCAGTATCTGTCAGTGACTGACCAGCAACTATCATTTTTGTTGGGGATGTAGCATTAGGTTCACACCTAACATCATAACGGAAAGATTTTGACAGTTTAGTTTTTAAAAATGCTGTTTTTTTTCTTTCTTTTATTTATATGTTTGATGCGTGACAATAAATGTTGTCCGCTCTGCAGCATGCCATGACATCACAGCGCTCATTGATACATGAGCATAACCACAAAAACAGATCCAGTTTTCTAAGCTACTCATTTGCTTCATGTGACCTATTTTTAAAGTAACATTGACACTACTAATTGTAATGTACCATAAAAGTATATTGGTATAAATGATGTCTTGTTTGAAATTACACTCAAATAGCCTTAAAATCAATATACCGCTTAGACCTACGCAAGAATTATTCTGAGGGATCAGCAAATGTCTGCAAAGCCAGAGATTAAAAATTTTTTTTTACAGCCAGCAGGCATAGTAGTGGTGACGTTGTATGCTAATTGTAGTCGTGAGTTGGTTACAGCTCATGCTAGTTAGTCAGTTCTAATGGCTCAAATGGCTTGAAGACCCTCCCACATTACTTAAATTGGTAATTTAGAACATTTTGGTTTCTCAAAACATTACACCAATATTGGAGGAGACCGTAATTGAAAAGACCAAGACTGTGTGTTGGATTTGTTGTTTGGAATGCATCCAACAATCTGACAAATATGAGACATCTGAGTGTTTGTACAACAGTAGAAAGGTTGAAACAGCCTTGCTACTGTAAGTTAGTCTTCCAGTGGCATTTAAGGCACTTTTGCCAGGAAATTCAGACCAAGGTATAAAAAGCTATAGCGGTGTTTATTACTACAGTTATGCAACCATATTCAGTTTAATTCTGTTCGCAATTTCTGATAATTATCAAATTCTGCTTTCCTGCTCTACTGAAATTGGTTTTTGCTACACAGTTTGGTGCTGGGTGTGTACCAAACTACAGATTTTGTGTACCATTACACCCTTAGTTTGTGCTATAAGTAACTTCATTGTAGGAACTAATTATGTGCTAGATAATGCGTAGCAGTATTGGGTAACTTGATAGTTAATGGTCACTTGTTCAGATACTACTTTAGTCTTACCGAAACTAAAGAAATGAAAGTTTCAGAGGCTGTTTCCCCTTTTGTCAGTACCAAGGCATGATAAGAAATAATATGGCTCGAAAGATTTTGAGTGAAAACCATTTTTACAACCCAGTTCTCATTTTCTCAGAATAGGTGTTTAACAGAGTTGTTCTTTCCTGAGTCAAGCACGTTGCAACATTGTTTGCATGTAATGTCGCCTTTAGATGAATCATAATAGCGCTACTAAGTAGAGAATAAGTAAACATACGTATTACTAGTTCATTTGCATGATTTCATGTTTCGCTTATCATCCTTATTGGACCTTTATACAAAACCCCAGTACCGACGACAATGGTGGTATAAGATTTTGTCTGGCTTCTGACATTTAGATGCTTTTTTGTTAGCCATGTTGTATTGTGTAATAACTGTCTGTCCGAGTCTACATGTGTAACATGCTCCGTGGGATAGTTCTCTTTCTGAAGGCATTTCACTTTCGCTGAATCAGTACATGCCTTTCAAAGCCTTATGCAATTAGGAAACTGATGCTTTCATAGTAGTTTTCAATTTCTCTGGCACAGACATAGTACTGGATATATGAGAATTTAAGAGACTGGTATGATGGCATGGTGTGATGACATCATGGTTCTGTGGATTTCAGTGCTGCTTTGTACCTTCAGGTTTGGCATTTAGGCCCAAGTCGCTCTATGCTGGTAAAGCCCATGGCATTACTCAGGATAAGTAGAGTATATATGAGTGGCAGTGTTAAATTTGCAGTGAACCTGTTGTTACCAGGATACGTACACAAAAACACTAGCAACATCTGTTCCATGGGTGGGGTGTGTAGGATTAAACAAAGCATTTTATTACTGGAAAAATAAAACCCAGTACACCAAAAAATGTTAATTAAAAACTCTAAAGCAACGTAATACTGTTAAAAACCTTTTTCCACACCCTTTCTAACCCTGTCCCCCCAAAAAAACACATATTTTTCTTTAACTTAGATTAGGTGACTGCTAGTTCGTAGACCAATACTGGTCTGTGACCAGTATTCCACTGAGCTGTAGAATACAGGGAATTTTACAGAAGGGGCTGGTTAATTTTAGGGCTGCACATTATTGTGGAAAAAAATCACAATATTTGAAATTTTTGTCATTAATTTTGGCGATATTGCAAAAATTGCAATTAATTGGTGGCGTTGGCACGAGTCGTGCCAAGAGACGTAAAGCTGTGCTCACAAGTCACTTGTGCTCAATATCGTCTATGGAATGCAACATGTATCGATGCAACGGAAGACAAACGTCTTTTTGTGCTCAGTTCTTGTTTGCTTTTCCCTTCTCTCATTTTTCTTAAAATTTTCACACAATCACTGGGTATGGAAGCTCGTTTCCGCCACCGGGGGGAAAAATAATATAAAATTATGAGACACGTAATCAAGCAATTCAGCTGTGATACATTTGCTTTGTCCCACGGTGCACTGCTTAAATCACACTTTACAACTTGCTTATGGATTAATTCATATTATCAGTTAACTGTCAATATGTATGAAATGGAGCAATGGCATGTAATATGCATACAATGTATTAATTAATTGCTGTTAGAGAGAAAGTGATCTTGAAAATCCAAGGGGTGTGCATTGTCCCCCAGGTTCCCCTGATCCATGCACACTGCATAGGACATGGCTGTCTCATTTTGTTTCAGTGCTTTTAACCCTTTAGTGCATTACCCCTATGCCATGTAATATGGATAAAATGCATAAATTAATTAACTGATAGAGAGAAAGTTGTTCTGAAAATCCAAGTGGTGTGCATTGTTCCCTGTAGTCCACTGATCAAAGCACACTTCACTAGAAGTGCCTGTCTTGTCAAGTTTTAAAGTTATTAACCCATTCATGTATTATCCCATTGCATATTTTATGGATACATTCGAACATTCAAAAATTAATTTTAAATCATACGTAAAGCAATCTGGGAAACAAAGGGATGTGCATCAGTCGCTATGAGCCCAAAATGCTAAACCACCATGTTATTACAGTTGACAGCACCTATAATATTAGCTATTGACACGATTGTGCACAAATCACGAAATGGTTTGAAGCGCAAAAATAATCGGTGTGTATCGTTGTCTGTGTACTTGACAACATGATTCTGTCATTAAAAACGCGCCACCTTACTTCTGTGAAAAGCTATTAAAGTTAGCAACTTGTTCCGAGATAGTTATCTCGAAATTTCGACTTAGTATCTCGTTATTTTGAAATATGTCAATTTCGACTTAAATTTTATATTATTTTTTTCCCCGGTGGTGCAAATGGGCTTCCATATATAGGTGAGTCTGACAGCAAGGATTAAAATTACTAACTGGCTCAGACAACTCATGCAAAAGCAACAGTGGTAAACTTTATTCATCCATTCAATTATTCCTTTATTTGTTGCACAACCTTGAGAAGAATATTGGTGCTCTTCAGTCTGCCACCAAGAACCGAGCCGTACTCGCATTGATATGGCCCTACTAACTAGCAGCTGTACTTATACAGATTACTAACTTTTGCAGAACAGTACGCTTCTCTTTAATGTATTAGGCGTACTACTCTCCAGCTCTAGTTAAGTTCCAAAAGTAGTGTATTTTTTATGGTTGTGCCGAACCATATTTTTTCCCATCCGAATCCAATACAAGATATCTTTTTACCTAAATATTTTAATGTAAGAAATGCGTATGTATAATATTTAAATTTATACTTTATATATTATGGTTGTCTTAAACTGAAAATGCAAATGGAAAAAATGTTTGCCAAAAAAGCTTTAATTGGATACTAAAAACATGTGACATACTGTTCCACCTTATCTGTACATCTTTTTTAAGCGTTTATGAGGCATTTGCAGTTCAATCTGAATATCTTCTAAGAGAGGATACGCACAATGCAAATGCTTAAAATGCCCCACAGTTTTTCTCCCTCTGGCAACAGCTTAACTTGCACTTTGCTACGACCACAGCCCCTTTTGTATCACAAACTGTAGTGAGTGTGCAAGACACCCCAAGCTAGCGACTCCCAAATCAACTGCTTTTTTCATATTACTCACATTGTCTCACACAACTGTGTGCATTTTGCAAATCATTGTGCAATTAGTTGTTGTTAAATACTTCCAGATCATCACCCTTTTATCTGATTTTCTTACACTCTTCATACTGCAAAGGGTATGCACTGCGAGTGGCAGCATTGGTGTTCAGTCTGATGTGCTGCTAAAACATGGGAAAGACCTGTTGTGCAGCTGGTTGTACAAATCAGTTCCTCTTTCTTGTTAAATTCTTTCCCCTAGTAGGTCTGGACTGGTGCTGATACCGATCTGAATTTTGGGTTGGTGCACCTCTCTACTATTTTCAGTTTTGTACAATCTCTCACGGTTACATGTTCTGTTTATATCTGGGGAAAAAAATGGAAACTGTTAAACTTATATCGCCAGCTGCTTTGCCGGCAACCCCTCATCCGCCCAGAAGCTGTATCAGTCTGTGAATTTTTTTGTATGACCTAAAAGGCATGCCACAGTCAGAAGGTTGAGAACTCCTAACCTAGATGAGCTTCTTGAGACCCAAGTGACGGCAGCTTATTCTTCAGGGATTCTCTGCTTCCTACCAGCTCGCACAATAAACAGGTAGTTAAACAGTTTAGTTTAACAAAATTGCTTATTGTGATTACAGTTCTTGGCGTGAAGGAATTTTCCCTGCAGTAATTTACAGTGGCTCTCAACTTGTTTGACACAAAGTCAAACCAGCAGTGCCCAAACATTCTCCAAAAAGACGCAGTACCAAAGGAGTCCAGTCTTTGTCTCGGGTCACTGGGTAACATCCAGGTCTTGCAGCCATACAGCAAAACAGGGATCACCAGTACTCTAAAGAGTTGGACCTATGGTTTAATTGTAATTTTTTTCCATATGCATTCCACTTCTAGTTCAATATTCTATTTTTAAAAAGTTGTCCCCGCATGCGACCCCCAGTCAGTGCACACATAACTGCAGCGAGTTACCAGCGCCATTGAAGCTCTGACTTTGAAAGAGAAATAGGTAGGTCTGAACAATTTATCGATTTCAGATTGAGATTGCGGTTTGAAACAACACAATGAGCAAATCGCAAACGCTGGAATTTAGGTACAGACAATGCTTAAAACTGTCAATAGTTTTACTAATTCATGCCGTGCTCCTTGTGTGAAAGTCATTCTCACTAATCAGTAGTGACATGATCCTCGCATGCCTGTCATGCTCACCAATCAGAAATGGCCCACGGCAACTGTGTTTACGCCCACAAACAACAAAAACGTGAGACCCAAGGAAAACGTTACATTAGCGGTGCGAAAAACAGCTATGAATGAATTACCTACCTATTTTGTGGTCAGAAATTTACAGAAAGGACTTATTGTCATTAGAACTGGTGTGACCTCCTTTAGCCACCAACAGCATAAACTGCAAATTGCACTTTTTCGTTTTTGTTAATGGGCCATCGCATCAGCAAACCACTCACACATAAAGGAAACAGTGGGACAGTCAGTAATCCTCACAGCAGAGTTACTGTCACCCCCAAGAAAGCCATAAAACCAATAATACAGTCTTGTTTATGTCATATATTTTAGTACTCCTTTATTTAAGTATTGGTTTCAATAGAATAATTTTGTGAAACTAATCTTTATCCCATGTGGGTAATAAAATGAAAGCCTTGCTTTAACAAATAGCAAAAGAACTGATCACTCTAATTGCTATTACCTTTGGGTGGTCTTACTTCAAAAAGATAAAATGTGACACATATAGTGTTTTCTCGTAGTCGTTTTTATATTTGTTGGAGTAACAGCACAAACGAATTAACAAGCCACTTCAGTCAAAAATGGTGCATTTTACTTTTTGAAATACACCGCAGGGTAGCCAATTTTGGTCAGTTATCTGGAGTGAGATTTTCAATTTTATTCAAGTCTACGCACACATGCATTTACATATATGTAATAGTATAACATTACTTTATACTGTTATCGAAGTTTCCGTTTTAACATGAAATCAGCAATAAACTTTGTCTATTCAAGGTTTCATAAAATGCATACTGTTTGAAAACTTTCCAGCCCTACAATTTCAGGACAGAGCAGCCACTCTGTTAGGAACATTACGGCTTTTTGGTTGAGAGTGTTAGATTCACTGCTGTTATTGACACTAACAGCGTATTAGCGCAATTGAAGTACATCGTGCTTGGTGGTAAAGGGAGGTTGACATTCATTGGCTAGAATGGGGGTTCTAATGTTGTTAGGGGTCCCCACAGCGTTAGCTGCAAGATCGCTATTTTTCTTTTTTATAGATTTTTTAAAAATCATTTAACTTAATTGTCAGATTTGTGATAATTGTTTTATATTTGATTCTTCTCAGCTAATTAAAAAAGTAATAAATACTTGTTGGAAGTAGCTTATATAAGTTCACATCCTTGCATTAGAATATAGACCAGTTAATATTTTGATGGTAGCTCATATGGGGATGCGGCATTATATGTTTTAAATATGTTAATCACTGAATATTGGACTGAATCTTGACCTATAAAATATAGTGCAACTGAAATAGTAATCGCAATACATGTAAGAAAAATTGCAATCAGATATTTTCCCCAAATAGTTCCTGCCTTAGAAATGGGCCATTTTGCATGCCGTTGAACTCATTGTTTTATTGGCCATTATTGGGTGTTCTGTCAAAAGGGATGGTTGTTAGTCACATGTTTGGGAGATGATTGGATGAAAACACATGCCAGTCAGCCAAAACTAAAGCTATTGGCTCTGCTGATGGCTCATTCTGTTCCTTACAGGGAGCCATATACAATAAAAACTGTGAAGCATGTATATAAAGTTTATGCGTTGAAATCCATGGATGAATACAGATGACGTCACTGACATTGAGTAAATGGGTACTCGTTGCTTATTTTTTGATTGAGATCATGACAGGTAGTGTGCATCAGTCCATGCTGAAATATAGATGTTTCTTTTAATGATAATATGACATAACGATATGATAATATAACATTGCGGTTGTGGCGCTTAACATCGCTTGCGGCTGCCTTACCAGTAGCACGGTATTGCAATATTGCTGATTATCGCAACAGTTCTAAATGTGTTTTTAGTATGTAATGCACCCTTTATTCACGTGTCATTGTAGTCATTAAAATAAATGACTTGTGTAAGCATGGATGTGTAGAGTGTAGTGAAGTGTAAATAGCCACCTGATTGAGTGCATTATATGGACAGTTTGACAGCAAAGGCAAGGCTATTCTCAGGATGTTTGTATGGTTATAATCTTGAGGTATTTTTGTGACTGACTGGATCTGGTTGGCACTTGTTAATTTTCATCTCTTGAGCATGTGTGAATGCCTCTACATATGAAATACCTATATTGTTAGTGTAATGTATTATCAGACCTTCCGTACCATATTGTGATTTATGGCATAATTTCTTGAAGTCATCATCAAAGCTTTATGAACACTGACATCATGCTTTCTTGCAATCTGAACCTGGTTACCTAGCATGCACCTTTTGAGACTTTAATGCATTCTAGCTTTAGCTCTGGATTCCTCTTGCAAATTGATATTTATAGCAGTGTCAGAAAAGGGGCAGTTTGCCGCTCTGCCTGTGATATCATGGCCAGCAGAGTGATTTCATCATTAGACCAAGGCTGCCCTGCTTTGTCATTTGCACATGGCTTTGAACAAAAGGATCTGCTAAATGTTCACTAGTAGATTACAAACAGACCAAAACACAATTGAATCCGGACAGCACAATGCCCCCCAATTAGCAAATTTTGCCCCCTTATGGATGGTTAGATGGACTTTAGCCTGTGGGGGAAAAAGTTGTTGGGGACCCCTGCTTAAATAAATTATGAGAATGAACCAGATTTTACTTTTAATATCTATCAACTGTAGTGGACACAACTTTTCTTTTTATAACACACACATAACACAGATTTTGTTGAACAAACTTTGTGATTGATAATATTTGTCTTGCTGATTAGTCTGTGCACACTGATCCTTTGATTTGCTTTGTTTCCTTGGCCCTGTGGGTGTAGTTGCTGTACTTGAAGAGCAGGAGACCCAGGGAGTGGCATGGAATGAAATGAATGAATGGAACACAGTACAAGTACACAAATGTTAATGAAGGGTGTTAATTTGTATCAGCGATTCAAGATTCTCCTTAGTCAGGCCGTCTGGTTTTACCTAATGTTTCAGTGATTTTTATTTATTTTTTAACTAGCTATACAGTTAATATTACTATGGTCAGGAAGTCACCACGTGTCTTAGCACAGCACTGTATTAACACAATTTTCTTAGATGCTGGGATGGAACAGTCAGTCTTTAATTACTCTCTCTACAGGCCTTTGTAATGATGCATTGTGGCAGTATGTATGGAAGGGCAGCCAGGGTGTTGTCTGCCCTGATATGTAAGGTGGGCGGTATAAAAAAAGAATAAGCCTTACCTCTTGTTTCAACACCCTTTGAGACGTACATGAGTTGACTGGTACTTTTGGACGCTAAATACAAGGTAGCTGATTCAAGCGGCTGGCTGTGATGTATGTTTATGGTCAGTTCCTCCTCACTGTGGCGACGTAAGCGGAACTGTCGACTGGAGTACTCAGAAGGCGGGTTAGTTCAGTGTGGCAGAGCAGCATTCCTTCCACTACCTGTCATATGCAACCAGGACCTGGCCGCGACGCCATCTTTGGTGTGTATCAGGTTTTGCCCTGGCTTGTGAACTTACACAGACCCGTAGCCATGATTGCACACGCTTTGTCATTCTTAAACATAGCCTATTTATAGTGCTTTCTCAAATTGTTTATGGTTTACTTGCATCTAATCTATCACTTCTTCATTTTCAAACCACTTCTCCTGGTGAGGGTCACAGTGACAAACGCACCAGTCCGGTCAGACAAGATCTCCCTTGCAGAGGCCTCAGATTGTCATTAGGGGTCCACCAATCCAATATTCAGACCGGTATCGGCACGATCCAGACCTAATTGGAACAATCAAGTATCGGCCATATGGGACTGTTCTATGTCCGATAGTTATTTAGTTTCAGCAGTCTACAAAAAGATCACTCCTATTTCTTGTTGAAGCGCTTTGTACAATCAACTGAACGACAGCTCTTTCCCATTTTAGTTGTGTTGGCTGAGTGCTAACGCTGCCACACGGTCTATTTGGGTGTGAGTGCAATGACTTCCGTCTGCTGTGATTATATGCGCATAGCCTCTGCAGTATGAGGAAAGTAAGAACATCAGATAAGATGGTGGCGATCTGGTATATGTGTCAGTATTTTGCACTTTTAACAAAACTAGTAGCACTGCTATTTGCAGTCTTTGTAAAAGCAAAGTTTTGAGAGGTGGATGTAGTGTTTAGCATAAAATCCCCACTATACTAAACACACGTGGTTACCGTGTTCAGGGCCTCAGCTTCAGTTCCGATGAAACAACCTCAAAGTCGATCATTGATCTTTGTCCTAGGTTCCAGCTTACTTCAGTTTTACACTGCAGAAGGGTCAGCTTGCTAAAGGTGTTGGTGGTTTTGCAGCTCGAGAGTGACATAACTGAAGTGGTGCTTATTTACTGTTCATATGCGTGAACAGGAATAGGTGGTTAGTCAGTGAGTAAGACAGGAGCATGTGGAAACTGGTAGGTTTGCACCCTCTTTCTGGGTGGATATGTCCCTCCCAGGGATGCTTAGTTATTTGGGTGGAGGTCAGTTTCTCAATGATTAAATCGAACACACAAATGTACACGCAATACAGAACAGGGAATGGCTAAAGGCCTTATAATGCTCTGCAGAAAGGCACATCCTCACATCCATGACCGTAGGTTTCTACTTGAGTGAAGGTTCTGGAACGTGACAACAGAATGTGCCTGATGTACTGTAAGCTCTGTGTGACTTTTCGGGTAGCAATCCAACACAATTTAGTGTCCATCAGGTGTCAGGAAGGAAATTCTGCATTCTCAATAATGTGATGTTGATGGTTATGTAGGGGCTTATGTCATTTAGAAACTGTTCACTCAAGAGTGGTGCACCCTTGTTTATTTGTAGGGTATTGTGTCCCATTCTGTGCCAAGGTGAAACCCATGTCAGGATTTAAAGGGAGAGTTTTTAATGTCCACCTTTTATGCCACAGAAACCAGACAGCTGCCCTCATCCTGTTTCCGTAAAGCTTCCTTGTCTGCAAAATAACTGTGTTATGGGAAACTGAAAGAATGATCTCATTACTGTATGCTGAGTGTCTTACACCTTTAGAAAGTATTTACTACCCAACACACCAATTTCCCATTCCCATGCACTCCAACTGTAAAATGTCAGTAAGATTTTTCATTTCTTTTCATGCACAAGTAGCTGTATAATTTCAAAATGAAATGGAGTTTTTAGGTTTTGTGGTAAATATAAAAACCAGGCATGGTTTAGTCTTCACAACATTTATGTTAATGACTGCATATCAGTGGTCTGACAGAGGTGTCGCACCTGGCAGAACAGAGTTGTCAGTGTCATTCTGGACCTCTGTGTTTTACGTTGTTGGTTTTTTACATGTTACTTTTTCCTTAGTGTTTTATTGTGCAGCTGTAGACTTTACTGGCGAAGTTCTAGGGCTGCAACTATCAATTTTATTTTTATGATTTAGAATTCCATTGATTATGATTATGGGTGTCACTATAATGAAATTTTAGTTAACGGTCATACAAATAATTGTAATTAACAGTTTGTCTTTTTCTGTTCATTTTATAACACTATTGGCCTGGAGTTAGATTAATCAGTTTTACATATACACCTTATGAGGAACTGAATAATGAATATTCAGATGTAAATAAAAAATGCTTTTGCATTTTAAGCTTTGTAAACAAGAATTATAGAGGCCTGATATAACATGAAGAAATAAGAAGTAAAATACCTCGATATAGTTGTTGTCTTCGAGATCCGTAACACCTGCCCGATTTTACGTCATAAATGGACTGCATTTATATAGCGCTTTTATTCCAAAGCGCTTTACATTATGCCTCTCATTCACCCATTCATACACCGGTAGCGGAGGTTGCCATGCAAGGTGCCAACGTGCATACCGGGAGCAATTTGGGGTTCAGTGTCTTGCTCAAGAACACTTTGATGGGGTCAGGAGGAACCAGGGCGCAAACCTGCAACCCTACAGTTGCCGAACGATGGTGCTACCTCATGCACCACCATCTTCCCCCATCATACGTCATACACCCCGCACCGTCTGATCCGCTCATCCATTTTACTGCAAATCATATTGTCTGTGTTTATAACAAACTAAGCCGGATAATTTAATGGAAATAAGGTAGTCTATATAAGGTAAGGTAATTATTTTAAGTGTGAAAATAAAGGAAAGAATTTACCAACGGTGTCTTTCAATAAACAAATTGTGGCTTTTACTGAACCTAAAATTTTATTGCATAAATTTGCATATTCACTCAAAAGATTTTTTTTGTGCAGTCCACTCCTGTTCAGTGCATTAACTGCAAAATTGCATCTGTAAACTGTTGCAGCATACTGCCGAGGTAAACATTTACTGAAAAGTTCAAAATATAAAGTGACGACAGCATATGGTAAGCATGTTCAAAACGCTGTCAGTGGTGAACATGGTTGAGCCATACTCATAAAGTTGTCCATAAAAGACTTTGGCTTACTGAAAAAGATGTTACATTTTATGACATTTATTTAGTCTCTTTGAAAGGAGAAAATTGGCTGTGGTTAATCAGCCTATAACTTTTAGAAAGCGTATAAATTTTAGAAAGTTGTATTAAAGTGTACATAAAATATTACATGGGCCAAAATCTGAAAATCGACTGCCCATACAACAGTATAAGAATCAAATAGTCAAAATATGGTTAAAAACAAGGCAATGCACACTGTTTCCAATTTTTTACCATGCGATTTGGAACCTTTCGATGAAAGCTCTGAGCAAATTGTAATATCAGTAACCAGGGCAGTTTTCTATGATCATAATCAGCGCTGCCAGCTTCTTCCAGCCACCTTTCAAAGCAAGGTTAATAACCTGATAAAACTGAATGGAATGAAAGAGACAAGTGGTAGAAAACGTCAGAAACTTTAAATTTTGGGAGCATTTGAACTTGTGGTGCTCTCAAACTTTTGATAGTTTGTCTTTCTCTTCCTTTCCCTCATCCCCAATGTTGTTTTCCTCCATTCTTCCACGCGACAACACATTTCTCACTTGAAGCTCTGGTCATTCTCATCTGTGCACTGTTGCAATGTGTAATTAACTGCTACATGGATGGTATAGCTAATATTTGAGTCAGAGTATTTGCCTTGAGTATTTTCATAGACCGTATTGATTATGTAATCATTTCAGCCCTAATTTCTTCTGTTAGCCGGCATGTAGCTATTTTGTGTTTAGCCGGAACTCTTTGGCCCAGTAACTTATAAGCAGAGGGGCGAGACGGAGTCATCAGAATGGAGGCTGCCCATGTTCATTTTTATTATGGCCATCATCTCTCCTCAGATGCTGCAGGATTGTCCAAAGGCTCGGCGTGAGGTGGAGTTACACTGGCGGGCCTCGGCATGCAATCACATCGTACACATCGTGGATGTCTATGAGAACCTCTACCAAAACAAGAAATGCCTGCTGATTGTCATGGAGTGGTGTGTTCTCTATCACGCTCCAGCACACCCGCATTTGTGTCTGTCTGGGTTTTCCATTCAATCACTCACCGATTCCTAACCATACCTTAATGATACAAGTTTTGAGAGTCCTGTGTTGTCTTGGAGAAACTGGCAACAGATGGCTGCTCAACAGCCTGTGTCCTTGGTGCAGTTAGCTTTTCTGCTATCCTAGCTGTAAAAGCAGTAGTTCATTTTAGTGCTCTGCTCTGAACTATTAACAAGATAACAGAATTAAGCACTGCTGGTCACTATAAAATTTCTGGGGTAGTAGTTAAGGATTTGTAGTTGTAACTTACTAGCTACTGTCACAGGACAGGTCTTGCTACAGTAATTTTAATTAAAGTGCTTTTTAAAATTGCGTCTAGCCATTTGCCACTCTTTTGTTTTTGGTGATTAAGTTGGTTATTCTATTGAAGTTTCCAGTAGGAACTGTCACTGTGTCTGACCTCCTCGGGGTTCTGTGTGTCCTTGTAGCATGGAGGGCGGGGAGCTTTTTAGCCGCATTCAGGACAGAGGGGACCAAGCCTTCACTGAACGAGGTACGGCGGCACCTGGCACCTCCTGTAGAGGTCTGCCTCTCTGTCACCTGTGACAGTCATCTGTGACAGCAGAGCCATAAGGTTTTCTCTGCCACCATTATTGATGCTTCTGTGCTGTCGTCTTTTCCCAGAGGCCTCTGAAATTATGAAGAGTATTGGGGAGGCTATCCAGTTCTTGCACAGCCATGACATTGCACACCGAGACGTCAAGGTGACCTTACTTAGGAACCTTTTGTCTGTTTTGGTGCTTCAAGATCCAAAATAATGCAGTATAGCTGCTGTTTTTTTTTCTTACACAAATCTGCAATCCTGTGCACTGTGTAGGATACAGAAAAGACTGATGAGTACTAAACAGTGAGGCCTGTTAAATTAATGGCCAAATGCCTTGAGCCAATGCATGCTTGTATTAAGAAATGTGAGTGTTTAAATAATATAGGCATTTCACTCTGTAGTCTACTGATGTCTGCAGCATATCAGAGTGACAGTGTCGTGTGGTCTGTACTTTAGCCAGAGAACTTGTTGTATACCTCCAAGAGGCCCAACGCGCTCCTCAAACTGACAGACTTTGGGTTCGCTAAAGAAACTGTCGTTCATAATTCGCTGGCCACCCCTTGCTACACTCCCTACTATGTAGGTAAGGAACCTGCTCTGTTCGCCGATTTTCATTCATTTATTTTGAATGTCAGTGGGAAACAATACTGAGTGTCTAGATCCCCCCCTCCACTCTCTGTAAAGTTTGTATATTCTCCCTGTATTGCAGGGTTCTTTTCCTGCAGTCCCAGAACCCGCTATAGAACATGGTGCTTTTCCACTGTCACTAAGAACCGAGCCATACCCAACCTTACTGTTTGCCATAGTAAATTACTCACACTGACATGGCCCTGCTTACTAACAGGGACGAAAGCTTGACTAGATCACGTTGATCGCATCACTGCCAACTGATTGATCGAAATGCATAGAGACACCAGGGATCTGCATATATGTGCTTTGATTATATGATGGTGATAAGGGCATATTCTGTATACAGTGATTTTGTCGTGGCACCCAGCCTCGCTCACATGTCAGCTGTCTCTGTGACCGAGAAACCTTGCTTTTCTCGCAGTAGCTTTTAAACTTCTCTGTGCTGTTAATTTGGCATTTTTAATAATGAGTCCAAAACGTAGTGCTCTCAGTTCATACAGTAGTAACTTTGTACAGGGGCATAATTTAGATAGCTTGTATATTATCTAAAAGGTCTGGATGGGAAATGACACACAAGTAGTATGACATGCAGAGTGTACAGTACAGTTTGTCTAAACTGTTTGTTTAGAAATTGGTAATATATAGATGTCATCCTTCAAGGTAGCAGACTGTTAAGGGTTGAGGTTAGGGGTGCCCAGGTATTCACAAATTTTCACATTTGCGGGAATCTTCACAACTTAACCTTCGCAAATGTGAAGGGGTTACTGTATTATTCATTATTAGTAGTATTGATACATTCCGGATAACTTAACCTCCAATTTTAAAAAGTACTATAGAACAGCTGAAAGGAATGTATTTGTAAGGCAAATTTATGCAGGTGAACGCTAATGTCGCCAACGTTTGATGTTAACATGACATGGGGATTGTCACAGATGTGCCAGCCGGAAATTAGCACACAGTAAATCATTATGTACACCATGTGTGCAGTAAATAACTGTCTCCGCTTTTATGTCACTGTCGCTCTGCAAACCTGGCAACGCCTGTACTGAGCTGACCCTTCTGCACTGGGAAACTGTGCTGTAACTTGTCTGTCTTCGCAGTACAGGTTGGGTACAGCTTGGTTCTTGTATGCCACTGGAGAAGCCCCATCAGGCTAATTGACAAGTTACCTGTAGCTTGTGTGTGAGCTTGTGTGTGCCCTGTGTGGCATCCGGGCCAGAGTGGACCCCTGCCCTGGGCCCTGTACTCCAGCCTGCCTGCAGCCCAGGCCAGGATAAGCAGATGGATGGATTTTTTTTTTGTTATTCCCACCACCACCCCTCCCCCCATGTTCAAAATATATTTTTTTATTTATAATAAAGAAATGGATTTAAATATTTTAACCTAATTTCAGCTCCTGAAGTTCTTGGACCAGAAAAGTATGACAAGTCGTGTGATATGTGGTCCATAGGCGTCATCATGTACATTCTGTGAGTGGGAGTCTTTCACATAAGTCACTTATGAGACCAGCAATGATGTTTCTGTAATGGTCTACTGTCACACCCCCCCCCCCCCCCTTTATTTTTTATTTTTGGCAGCATTTTCCCAAACTACATGGTGTTTCCTGCTCCTGTGGTTCCTTATTCTCCATTTTCCCCCAGGCTCTGCGGGTACCCCCCTTTCTATTCTAAACATGGTCTGGCCATATCTCCTGGGATGAAGAAACGAATTCGAATGGGGCAATACGAGTTCCCCAACCCAGAGTGGCAGGAAGTCTCTGATGAAGGTAACTGAATCTCCCTGCAGAGTGCAATGGTATCTTTGTGGTTTGGATGCAAACTCAGTTGTGGTGTTCTACAATAGGGAAACAACACACCATAATTAAATACTGTGCGGAGGAGCTGCTGTCCTTGAATTTAAATTTGTAGATATGTTTATGGAAGCAATTCTGTTTGGCATGTCACTCTAGATCAGTGTTTCCCAACCTGGTCCCTGGGGGCCTGCGAACAGACCATGTTTTTCTCCCTCCCAATTCCCAATAGGCAAAAACGTGGACTGTCTGGGAGGGAGCAAAAACGAGGACTGTCTGGGAGGGAGCAAAAACGTGGACTGTCTGGGAGGGAGCAAAAACGTGGACTGTCTGGGAGGGAGCAATAACGTGGACTGTCTGGGAGGGAGCAATAACGTGGACTGTCTGGGAGGGAGCAAAAACGTGGACTGTCTGGGAGGGAGCAAAAACGTGGACTGTCTGGGAGGGAGCAAAAACGTGAACTGTCTGGGAGGGAGCAAAAACGTGGACTGTCTGAGGGTCTCCAAGGACTGAGTTGGGAAACATTGATCTAAATAAGTGCCTAATATTTAAACGGACATAAAAATGTAAGGATTGTTTAGAATTCCTACCTGGTTGCTCAGGAATAGAATTTTGATGGAGATGAGTTTCATCATAAGAAACCCTGCACTGATGATTTGACACAAACATGACCATGTCTGACTTCAGCAAAGCAGTTGATCCGGCACCTGCTAAAAACAGAACCAACACAGAGAATGACGATAATGGAGTTCATGAACAACCCCTGGATCAATGTGAGTCTCGCTGACTCCTGCCATGTGACCAAAGGACCAAACATGCTACAATATACTTGTCGATATACAATATACTGTGAATTCTGATTTAACACATGCATTGCATCAATGCGTGGTGTGATTTATAGAAAGATATCTTAATTCCCCAAACTTGCACTGTATTTTAATATAGTAATTACAGTTTCACCTGAACACTTTTAAGGAATATGGAACATGTTCTTTTTTAAGTCTTCATTTGATTATCCTTTAAATTTGCATTTGCTTTATGGATTAATTTGGAATTTGAAATCTGATCTTTTTAATGGTGATTTCAGTGATCCTGAATAAAGAATGTAGTTGTATTTTACAGGTTATTGAGTTCTTAAATTGTACATGTGGTATGTTAGCCTGGATTTGTCCCTCACTGCTTGTACTTTGTGCCTTTGTAGCAATCGATGGAAGTGCCACAGACACCCCTCCATACCAGTCGGGTGCTGAAAGAGGAGAAGGACACTTGGGAAGAAATCAAGGTGAGTGCAGCAGCCTCAGAGAGCTGGCCCCCGAGCACCCTCCCTGGCTTGCCCCTCCAATTCCTGCTACTTTTAAAACGTACTTTTCTTGTGAAGCCACCTGGAGGAATGAGACTTCTACAGTTCAGGGAGAGAAAAAAAGTAGCCCGTTGCGTATTTTTGCAGGAGCTGATCAGTGATATCTGCTTATTCTAAACCACATGCTTCTTATAGGAGGAGTTGACCAGTGCACTGGCAACGATAAGAGTCGACTACGACCAAATTAAAATCAAGGACATTGACGAATCTTGCAACCCGCTGCTGAGAAGGAGAAAGGCCTTGCTGGCCACAAATACCCCAGCAGGAAAGACGCCGGTGACGACCGCTCCAGCTCTGAAGATGCCAGCTGCCCCATGAGGGACTGCACGCATGCATGCATGCATACACACGTGTGCGCACATGCATTTGTGGAAATGTACTCACACGTACATGCGGATGTTTATACGTGTGTGCGCACGCATCACAAACGGCTGCTTAGGTAGCCCATAATCACAGCAGTAAACCAATTATATGAAATGATAAAAAGCATGTTTATTTTTAAATTTAAAAATTCTATGTTTTTACTTTTCAACATTTTTTTTTTATTACATTCTTATCAAGCATACTCTTCACCCAAATCAGAAAGATATTTTAAGAAAAAGTAAGATTAAAAAAAGGTTGTGAATATAGCAGGCTATGTCAGCTACACTGCCTGAAAACACAAGAACTGGCTCCCTTCATGTCAAACCATCAAGTATGTAGGTTGACCAGTTCATAATAAAGAAGTGTTTTTAAATGTCAGTCATCTGTATACTTTTTAAAGAATAAACTCCAAATGTAGTTTTCTATCACAAAACTATTTTTGTACGACTGAATGCGGAGTTCTTGTTGACTTTTTTTCCTTCCCCCAAGTATTTTTGCAAGTAAAGGTCTTGGTGTTTTCTCCCTGAATGGCACATCTTCAAGTCCACGATAATGTGTAACTAATATAATTTGCTACTACTTACCCTGTTAAGCAGTTTTGCTTTTTTGTTTTAACTCCATGACTGGTGGGTTCAATATGTTTGGTCTAGTAAATGTTGTTTTTCTTATGTATTCTTCACCACATAGTTTGTTGTCAAACTACGGCTTTATGTAACTGCTTTGTGATTATACCATCAAAAGTATTGTTGATTCACTCATGTGAAGTTACAACTTTCATTTCTTGGTGAAATTAGAATATTTGCCTAAAGGAATTTTGCCCAGAGTTGACAAAGTTTTCAGTTCTATGTATTTTGTGTTGAATATTTCTAGTTTGAATACCTGTTTTGAGAGGAAGAAAAACTACCATTTGATTAGTTTCAAAGCTCCATCTCTGCCTGCCACTCTGTATGCTCTTGCGCCCATTTTAAGGTAGCTAATTGCCCAAGGTACTGAAAATGTTTTAACTGTTTATTTTAAACTGGTTTTCTATCATCATATTAGAATTTCTGCAAGTGTTTTTTTTTTTATAACCTCTGAGTCATCCCCAGAAGACTTTCAGAGATGTTGCAAAGCACAGCTTTCCTTTTCTTCCCACTCATATCTGTTGTGTCTTATAAGAACCACTTTAGTTCAAACTCCTGAGACTATACTTGCATTAGAATAAAATGGTTCAAATTAAAATGTCTCTTTTAACCTTTGCTGTCCTGAAAACCAAATCCGTATGTTTGTATGTCAGTGGACAATGAGTATTTTAATAAAAGTTGAAAGGATGTTTCTAGTAGAGCCCAACACAGCAGTGTGACATCTGTTAACTACAGCTAATTATAGAATGAGTGGCTGATGTGTGGTGGGGGATGATGTACTTTGAAAGAGTTTTGCTTATTTGTATCGTGCCCTAATGTTCCAAATGATGTGTTCAAAGTCCACTCGATCCAGAAAGAAGGAAAAAAATATATTCAAATGAAATGCAGAGAACATGAAAGCAAGCTACTTTGGCCCAAAGTCATGATATTTAGAGTTTTCTTTTCGGGATGTCTCCAGAATTATGTTAGTTGGTAAGATTTATTAGAAATACCTGTTTAGTTCATTATGTACATTATTATTTTCGTATAATGGGGATACCTGAACGTTCTGAAACCTGCAGCTCCATGATCTGATCACTGAGCCACACGTTCCTGTAGAGGGCGCTCGACTGCTGTCGGTGCTTAGTGATACGAAGCTCGACCGATTGTTAATGCTTAAAGTATAGTACTGTACTGTGTGTTTTAATTGATCGTTTTCCCGATTAACGAAAATAGATGCATTCTTCATGATCCTTAATGAATGCCTAATTTAGGTTTTGGGCAAAACATGCGAAAACTAGGGGGTTGTTTAAATAACTAAAATGATAGGTGTATCTAAAATAGCTTTATCTGTGAACATCCGCACATTTTTCAAAACCACATATCCAGTGTTGCTGAGTCGCAGCGATAGGCTATATGAAACCTTTGCAATGATTCATATTATTCCCTCACTACGTCAATGGCCAGTTTGTACACCTAGCTAGTAGAAGATATAAAACAATTTCGACCCAGGGCTGGTTTAAAGGTAGACGAGCAGCCATTCTGAGCACCACTGTTGTACAGAGCTGCTATTTGTGCACTTGTACCTTTCCTCTTAGCTTTATTGCGTCTGGCTGTTCTCTGACCTCTCGCATTCGCAGGGTCTTCAACGACATAACTGCCACTGATCGTATGATGGATCAAACCATCCATTAAAACGGGACTTCCCAAAGTGGGAATCGCTACATGATTTCCAGAGTGCCACTACAAAATGACTCAAAAAATCTCTGGTACTGTTATTTTGGGTAATAAACATTTGGGAACCCACATATTAAAAGTGTAGCATGTGAAAATACCATCAGGGTGACTTTCTGAGATGCTAGAATCACCACGTATGCCACCAACAGTCACGCCACTTTCAAAAGAATTTAAGCTAATACAATGGATATTATCTAACACAGGAGTGGCACTAGAGATTAGGGGCGAACCTTTATTATGAAAGGGCCTGGTTTTATTGAAAATGAATGAGAATATACCATTTAAACTAATTAATGTACACTTATTTTGGGGAGGAGCCGAACCTCGTCTAAAAACAGTCTCTTACCCTTGTCGGTGGGCTCTTTGGGGGAATTAGAAAGCAAGTGTAGCTTATATACTGGGTATTCCGTGTATGTTCATTTAATATGTGTGTATGAATCTAGTTTATGAACACAAGCAAAACGTTTCGAAGCATTGTCTTTGTTTCTATTGATATGTTAAAGCATTATTAATTTAATTTGTGTTTTTCCGGCAGGTTACTTATACTGTTTCCGATGCTACGGTGTTTGTTGTTATTATTTTAAGATTTTACAAAATCTTTTTTGTTTATTTCATACTTTTTGTCTAATATGGGAAGCTGAGGGAAGTATAGTAGCGTTCAGTATATTCTGAGTTTTGCGGCTTTCTGAAGAAGGTTCCCCCAGTGACATACAACAGAGACATTCCTATCCTTTGCATTTTGTATGTATTTCCATTTTCTTACATTTTGAAAGAGTTCGTTAAGTTTTGAAATGTGTTCGTTTCCGCTTTTAAAACTGATAGGCACTCCGAATATTTCCGCTCCTAAATGTACGAAAAATCTACGATGGTAAAGATTACGAGATGAAAAACAGTCTGCCGTTTCCCAACCCAACTTTTATCACTTCGCTTTAGGTGTGAGATATGCGCGTCGAAGTTCCCCATTCATTTGGCATGTACAGTTGAGGACAAAATTATTCGCCCCCCATTGAAATTTCTTCAAGATTTTCCAAAGTACATTTTTAACAGAGTAAGGAATTTTCAACATAGCATTTCTGAATATATTAGTTTTCTTTAGAAGGAATAAATAATTTATATTTGCACACAATAGCAGAATTATTTCAGAAAAAAAACAAACAAAAATGACCAGGGACGATATTATTAGCCCCCTTTAAGAAATGACAATTTATTGAGCCATTGTACAAGCCACTTATGTATAACAATGTGCTCTAACCTCACAGGTGATTTAACTTAACAATTAAATTAAGACTGAAGGTATAAAACTGAATGTAAAATCCTCAGTAAGGTTCATTCAGCTGTCATTTGAGAAGCACCATGCCAAAAACTAAAGAAAACAGCTTGAACTTGAGAAAAAGAATTGTTGATTCACACAAAGCAGGAGAAGGATATACAAAGTTATTACAGCATTTCCAAGTGTCAAAAACTGGAGTAAGAAGTATAACCCAGAAATTCAAAGAGAGCCACACCGTACAGAACAAGCCTGACAGAGGTAGGAAGCAAAAGATTTCAAAGATCCTGGAAAGGAAACTAATGAGAGATGTGTCTAAAGACCCCAGAACAACTGCCAAGACACTAAAGATTGACTTGGCCAAGTCGGGAGTTGTGGTCTCAAAGAAGACAATCACTAGAGCTCTGCACAGGAATGGACTTCGAGGTTGCAGACCAAGAAGGGCTCAAGTTTTGCAGAAGAGACACCTTCAAGCCAGACTAAAGTATTCTCAGGACAACCTGGAGAAAGATGATGCATACTGGAAGTATGTAATGTGGTCAGATGAGACTAAACTAGAGCTCTTTGGCTATAGAGACACTGCTTATGTTTGGAGGAGGGAGGGAGAGGCGTATAACTCAAAGATAGCCGTCTCCACAGTGAAACATGGTGCTGGGAGCATTATTCTGTGGGGATGCTTCAGCGCATCAGGAACCGCAAATCTTGTCAAGGTGGAAGGAATTATGAACAAAGAAATATATGTGGAGATCTTAAAAGAAAACCTTAAGCGGTCAGCAGGAACACTGGGTCTGGATCGACACTTCGTCTTCTAACATGACAACGATCCCAAACGTATGTCTCTCCTGGTGAAGAACTATCTCCAGAAGACCAAAGTGAATGTAATGGATAGTATTGTAGTCAAGACCGCCTAAACCGAGACCAAGACATTGCCAAGACCAGAGGGTGTCAAGACCAAGACCAAGACACCGCTGAGACTTGAGGGTACCAAAACCAAGTCCAAGACACACTAAGGTGAGACCAAGACCGAAAACAGACTAAGGCTAGAATTGACATCACATTACTCAGATCAACTGTAGAGAAAATAGGCATTGCTGTAAAGTATCATTACTCATTAAATCAAATTCATGTTACCTTTTCAATTATATTGTCCATATGAATCTCATTTAAAATCTCCTAGATTTGTCATAATTACAAGGCCTGATGAAAAATAATATTCTCAGCAATCCTCTCCTATAACCATTTTATCAGACCTCGTCAAGGGAAAGAGATGGGATGTACCAGAAAGATGTTCATATTAAGTCTCTTATACCAGGGACAGAGGCCTCGGGTAAGCTATGAATACGGCTTTGAATTGAAGCAAATGAGCCTCCAGATTGACTTGCACCTCCAAGACCGTGCTTTCTATTGAATGTAAAATACCTAATTTATTTGAATTATAACTATGCTATAGACTTTGCGGACATATTTGGACATTTCTTTGCCGACTTCGCTATGATGTGATGTGTATCGTGTGTGGACTGTGACGCACTGGCAGTGTCCATTGAGAAAATGTATAAAATATAACGTTTTTAAAATAGATGCATCTGACTGGTTGCATTTGAATTGAGGCGCGTAATAAATAATGATACTGTGCTGTGAGGATGTGCTGTTTTCTCTTTTTTTCCCCATCCCATCGAGACCACTATATCCGAGACCAAGACAAGACCGACACCAAATAGAGTCGAGACCAAGACAAGACCAAGACTGGTTTTGAGAACTACAGCACTAGTAATGAAGTGGCCTGCACAAAGCGCTGACTTAAATCCAATAGAAAATCTGTGGGGTGAACTAAACAAGAAGGGCCATGCCAGAAAGCCATCAAATCTGGAAGAGCCTAAGAGATTTGCCAAAGAAGAATGGGCTGGGATTCCTCAGATGACCTATTAGAGACTTGTTGAAAACTACAACAAATGACTGCAGGCTGTTACCTAGCAAAAAGGATACTGTCATGAGCGGGTTCGCAGCGTGCCTGGATGCAGGCGGCGTCGGGCAGGGAAGACGACGAAAAGCAGGAATATCCAAAAACGGGGTTTATTTGGTGACGGACACGGGTAAACGCCACGAAACATCACAATGACTGATCTGACACTTAGTGCAGGGACACGGACTAAATACTGAAAACTGACAAGAATGAAACCAAAAAACAGATGATCACAATTGACGACAGCTGGAATCCATTAGGGCAGAGACACGAGGTATCGAGGGGGCGTGGCACATGAGGCTTTGACGGGCAGGGTATGCCAGATACAAAATTGACTATTAATATCTGGAGTAATTTTGACCATGGTAGTTTTTGGTTTCTGTAAAATATTTTCTTTTCTCTGTGAAAAGTAAAATAATGTAAGCATCCAAAATAAAACTGAGATATCGAAAAAAAAGCCATGTTAAATATTATTTGCTCTATTTAACAGCACTTGGGAAATACTTTTAAAACAATGAGATTTTCATAAGGGGGGGCTAATAATTTTGTCCTCCACTGTAATTGCAATATTTCAGTATTGCTTTCTTAATTCACGGGATATATTTATGAAATCATAATTTATCAGAATTAGTTTATTAATCCCCGTGGGGAAATTCTCTTATATTACAAAAACAAACACCTGATGAAAATAAAGGATTTTGGAAAGTTATGTACAGATAATAGAAGAGATTTAGGTAGAACTATAGAACAATAAGTAATTAAAACAAAACAAAATAAAATAAAAATGATAAAATAACAAATAAAAATAAAAACCTATAGCAGCAATTATATTAACAGTGGCATAGATTAAACATAATTTCCATAGTTCCTGGTTTATTACAGCAAACGCATACACACAGTATACATGGTTATTTAAGTTGATTGTGCTTATGTTTGTGGTTTGAGAGATAAGATATGTGAGTTAAACAGTTTTATTGCGACCGGCAGGAATGATTTCCTGTATTTAAATCTGGTATTTAAATAAATACCAACCGGTCAAAGAAAAATCTGTATAATTATTTGAAATTAGGCTATATAAAAATATCTAGTTAGCTTTCATATAATTTTTAATATAATTTTGTAATGTAACATAAGGATATACAATAACAATACGGGTATATTTTATCATGTAAATTCCAGCATGTATTATCTAGTTCTTGTTTTCTAGCTTTTAGCTTTTATTGTCCAAAATTAAATTAGGTCACCCTATTACTCTTCCATGGTACTGCTCATTGTTGAACTGATTTACTATTTCTGAAAGCTACGGTAAAATTTGACATTGGCATGTCCAGCTCCTGCCTCATTTAGTGGGCCTTGGCGTAGCAGTGGAGTGAATGTCAGAGTATTTAAGAAAAAACTGCTTTGAGGTAGAAGGGCAGCCTTTTCCCATGGCAGCCTGTCTGAGGGAAGCCGGCCGGGCAGGCTGACGTACGGCCCTCACTGGGCCAGTGTGGGAACTGGGCTGGCAGATCTGCAGCCTGCACTGGGGCCTGCCTCTCAACCGCATTCACACGTGGCCCCAGCAAAAAAGAAAAACAGACCCTTCTCCATCCAGGACCCTGGCCTATGAAAGAAAACATAGTCATGTTATTTTTTAAAGTGCAGTTTAGTGTAAGTGAGGAACAGATGTTTAGTAGCACTGTGCAATGCAGTTGTGGGTTCGCGTAAAATTGCTTGATGAAAAACACTTATGGGATTTCGGGAATCCATGCAACATAAATATTCCACGTAACAGTGGAGAGGGCCTTCCAGTAAATGACAGAAAGAGTGCAGTCATCTTCATTTTTTTGTCTGTCAGATTGTGCACATCACTCTAGTTACTTAATCTGAATATAATGTATGTTTTTATCATCAGCGTTCAGAAACATGATATTTCTAATGTCAGCGGTGGGCATGTAAAACCACACAGAAAGCCCTTACTGATATTGTTGATTTTTACGTTATTTTTGGTAAATCTGGACGCTGCACCCAAAACATTACATAAAGTGGCCAAAATGCAACTAAATAAATTTTTCATGTATGCTCAATATAAATTCCATGTTTTATTTTATGCAAAAGTAAATAATAATTCTCCCTGAAATAACAGTATTCATGTTTCAAAAAACATGTACAGTGTACCTCCTATCCTCGTCAGATACGAAACATCAGAAATTAACCAAGTTTCATGATGCTTTGACAAAGGTGTGTAAGGGCATGCACACTAGAGAGAAAAATAACTAAGAAATACTAAATGGATTAATTGTTTATGCATCTAAAACTGGTTTTATTTAACTTGAGGTCAATGTTGAAGTACTGAATAGAATTTTTGAATGTTGTTGAAGTATTCCTTTTTTCTTCAGTGTATTACATGGAATAATTTATGTTTTTATTTATCCATTTAGTTGAGAATGACTAAAAAATCACTTTTGTGTACAATGGCTGCTGTAGCAGTACTGAAGAGTGCATTAATACTGCATGTGTCAGGTACTGCATGTGTCAGGCAGATACTACCATAAGATAGTCCTTACAAGGTTGTCCGCTGGGAGCCGGAAAAAACCCTAAAGTGTCTCTCCATGAGTGCGGTGGGCCTGTCCTGGTGTCGCCCCGATGCTGGTGTTCACATCCAGCATTGACTGGGTGGGCAGCCATGTACGCAAGGCTGCCCCCTGTGGATGGTGTGGGAACCCAGACTGTGGCCAAGTGCAGGGTCTGCCAAGCCGAAGCTCAGCCACTTCTCAGAGAGCCTTTGGAAGGGGCTCATAATCAAACTATACGTTTGACCTTTTATTTGATAATTAGAATATAGAACTTTACTGTTGTCAGATGTCTAAAATATACTGTAGTATAGCTGCATAATCCAACTAGTACATAAACACGGGTAAACCTGAAAACCAAATGTCTTCAGTTTTAATGTTTTTTATTAATAAATTCTTAAGTTGCATGATTTTTGATGTGGCACGGTGTAGGGGGTAGTTTGTTGCCCCAGGGTTCAAAACTGCACCAATTCTATGTGTGGAGTTTGCAAGATGTCGTTGTGGAATTCTTTCTACTCCCCCCACAGTTCAAACATATGCTAAAGTGAACTGGAGTTGCCTCTGTCTATTTCCTAGTTTCTTATCAATATAAACCTTTCCCTTAAGTAGGGTGTTAGAATTCTATCTGATAATCACAATTGCTGCAGCATAAGCATTTGGAGCCAATGAGAATTTGCTTGAAAACCATTTTCCTGAGGACTCCAGCTAAAATCTGTACCTTATTGCAGATTTCAAATGCACCACACTGTCCCAGAAAGTCCCTTTATATAAAGTAATGCATCCAGAAATAAAGAACAATAACATGAAAACAGGAACAGCCAGTTGTGTGATATTAAAGGATATTTATTTCACTGGATGGGACCTGTTGTAGGAAAATTTTCATGTTAAAATAATATTTATTTTCACCACTTATCCTGTACAAGGACGTGGGGGTGTCTCGGAAACAAGGGGTGTCAGGTGAGGAATATACTAGGGTGAGAGTGCCGGCCCATAACTTCACACACAGACCCTGCATGCACACATTCACACCTCGGGGCAATTTGGTAACTACCATAGCGATAACATGCGAAGATCATGCAAGTTGCTCACACATAGAGCTGGGTAAGAAAATTCAGTACTAACGTTCCGTTACTTCAGTTGAACTGGTCCAAAAAAATATCTAACTATAAGTATTATAAATGAATTTGGGTAAAAACATAATTTGAAAGAAAAACAAAGCATTAAACATCCAGCCATCCATTTAACTGACCTGCTTACCGAGCACAGGGTCACGGCGTGCCTGTCCCAGGCAGCACAGGGCACAAGGCGGGGGAACACTCCGCACAGCGTGTCCCAGGCAGCACAGGGTGCTAGACGGAACACTCTGCACAGCCTGTCCCAGGCAGCACAGGGTGCTAGACGGAACACTCCGCACAGCCTGTCCCAGGCAGCACAGGGCACAAGGCGGGGGAACACTCCGCACAGCCTGTCCCAGGCAGCACAGGGTGCTAGACGGAACACTCCGCACAGCCTGTCCCAGGCAGCACAGGGCACAAGGCGGGGGAACACTCCGCACAGCCTGTCCCAGGCCGCATAAGATTGCAGAAGTAGACCAGAGTACCAGGAAGACTAATAAATTCTGTTACTAGTCCTCCAAAAACAACCTGCTGTTTTGTCATCTCATCTCACCATATCAGTCAGAGTAAGCCGATGACGTAGGTCAAGCCTGGGAGGACATGGTCTCATGAGCCTTGGAGCTCTGCTTTCTGTCTCAGTCCTGTTCACAAGGGCAGAGGTCAAGGTGCCCTGGGACCGTTCTATCAGGAAAGACTGGCTGGGTGTGTAGAGAGAGAGAGGGTGCCCATTTTGGTCGTCATCTCTATGGAAGGGCCAAGAGCAAGCAGTGGCCCTTAGGTCAGTGGTGAGCAAAGGAAAAACAGTATATAAAGGCTGGACTGGAACTGATTCCATCAGTTTCAGATAAAGCAGCTTCCTCCAAATTACACTGTTAGTCTGCACATCCTCTATGGCACCGGCGATGCGTTGTTGGCTTGTCATCTTGCTCCCGCTGATGGTCACCACCAGCCAGGCTTTGAGAAGGTAAACCTCACCGTCTTCATCAGCATCCATCTGTCGTCAAGTAAAAAGAACACACAGCAACCTAGGGTGATGATAGAGAACAGTAGAGAATACAAAGAGCAAATCATCACAAATATGGCAATCACTGAAAGAATGGTTGTATTATGGTGCACAGGAATATGAATATATATATATATAGTCTTATGAATTGCTTGTGAAAGTAAATGGTTGGGCAAACGACCTTTGTGCCGCGTGTCATTTCCCTATAGGATCACTTTACGGAAAATGCCCTCCATCAGACAGACTCTTCACGAGATGGGGGTGTCCCCCGCTCAAGTGTTCCCGGAGTTGGTAGGGAGTGTCTCCCCCAGCAACGGGACAGCGCCTACACCTCTCACCAACTATCTGGATGTGAGAAAACCTGGGCCGGAACACTTCTGTCAATATCCAGTGTAGAGAAATCTTGCTAGTCTCTCTCTCTAAATACCCAATTGATCATCAAATTTTTTTCACTGAGTGATTCTGTTCTCTTTGTATTTTTACATTATCCGACTGCTTTCAGTTAAAAAGGATACTGGTGGGAAAATAATGAGTCAGACTAATTAATATTAATATTAATATTACTGGTGATTCAGTATTCAGGAATACTCTCATCATTACTTATTTAAACCATCTTCTTTGTTCCTCAGACACAATACTTTGGAGAGATCAGCATTGGTTCACCAGCCCAAATGTTCAACGTGGTGTTTGATACAGGTTCTGCCAATTTATGGGTGCCGTCCTGTGAATGCTCGCCATTGTACACTGCCTGCTGTGAGTCCCTGGGGGGGTGAGGTGGCCACGTCATAGTGTCCACACAGCGTAACCAAGACAACAGCTTATATTTGCATCTGTGCCTAACTACACCTGTTTTATTGACTTGCATAATTCTGGAGTTGGTAGTTTATTTAGTCATTTGAAGTCATCTACATATTGTTGTTGTGAAGGTATTGATATTACAATGGTATTAAAATCTATAATTAATTTAATCTGTTCAATTCTGTTGGATTCTGTAACTGGAAGGTATTTTTCATTGCTATTTAGCTCCTTTAGATGGCAGCATTGCAGAGGTATCGTCAGTCTAGAACAGAGGAGTCAAACTCCGCTCCTGGGGGGCCGGATCCCTGTGTAGTTTAGTTCTTTCCCTGTTCGCCAGAAATGATTCGGCTCAAGAGCTGTGTGGCAATTAGCACATGAATTTGCAAGGAGTTGAGTCAGGAGTGTGTTAAATGAAGGGAAACCGAAAAATGTGCTGGACTTCTGCCCTCGAGGACTGGAGTTTGAGAACATGCGTTGTTGGGTTTAAAAGGAAGTGATGAAAAGCAGAATTTTCTTGGTAAATGGACTTTCGAAGTAAGGCAAAAGATGGCAGATAGTGAGGTCACACGACGCTGAGCACTTTCTGACGACGAGCCCTAAGATCCTTTAACCATCTTATCTTCATGACGCTGTGCATTTTAACACATGATCGAAATGTGCGTGGGCTTCTGAAGATCCTTGCTGTTTAATGTGTGTTTCATGTTTCACCTTATGTGTGTGTTTTGCCAGTCACCCACAACAGGTACGATTCTTCAAAGTCAGAGACGCACATCAAGAATGGCACCGGGTTCTCCATTCAGTATGCTTCTGGGAACGTCAGAGGTTTCCTAAGCCAGGACGTGGTAGTGGTGAGCACCGTTACTACAAAACTCAAGCATTTTCTTGTGTGTCTTGGTTATACTAATTTCATGGTAAGCTGCTACTTCAAATTGCATCTGGGTTAGGGTTGTGTCATAGCTTAAAAAAAATAAATGCATCAAGGCATATATCATGTTAAGGATAAATGTATTGTTTGTACTGCATTTTTCTGAAGTATGGTTTTATAATAAAATCAGTGATATGATTTAACACTCCAAACTTCTGCATTGAGTGTAGAGGATTCCACTTCAGTAAGACTGTGTTGCATATGGGGTGCATCTCTAGTAAATGCGCCGGTAACCCAACCTGTGATTGGTCAACACCTGCAGGTGGGAGGGGTCCCTGTGGTGCAGGTGTTTGCAGAAGCCACCGCTTTACCCGCAATACCATTTATCTTTGCTAAATTTGACGGGGTACTGGGCATGGGGTACCCCAACTTGGCTATCGATGGCATCACCCCAGTGTTCGACCGCATCATGTCCCAGCACATCCTAAAGAAGGAAGTGTTCTCTGTGTATTACAGTCGGTAGGTACCTGCCTGCATCTCAGCATCGAAGTAGGACATGCTTGTCTTTCGCAGTAAATGAACCATTGTTGCAACTGGTGTAATTTTGCTACTAATAACACTGGCCATGATAATATCAAAGCATAATAATTGCTGTAATCATGGTAATAATATTTTGTTATAGTTCATAATGTTAAATATTTTTACTGCTGTTGCTGTAGTTTTGTAGCTTTCAAAGTTTTTATAATTGATACAAAAAACTAAAGAGACGTTTATATGAATGGATATATATTCACTGAAGTTAAAACTACCTTTACTGCCTGTCGGCCTTCTCTGTTGTAGCCCTCGCAGGAATGATGTGTCTCTGTTTGGGAGACATTTTGTCTCCCCTCTGTCTCCCTTGTCTGCCAGAGACCCGGAACACGTTCCTGGCGGAGAGATTGTCCTTGGAGGGACAGACCCTTCCTACTACACCGGGAGCTTCAACTACATGAGCACCACCGAGATGGGAAAGTGGGAGGTCAGGGTTAAAGGGTACGTGAGGCAGCCCTCATGAGTTTGGTAATAAGAGTCGTATAAGTGACACTTAGAGGTTAAAAAAGCTGCTTTTTCTTAGCCCAGTAGTTTTTATAACTACAGAAGCTGTGATGCCTCTTTTTCCTTTTGACCCTCTCTAGGGTGTCAGTGGGGGCAGAGGTGCTCTTTTGTAAGGAGGGCTGTACGGCCGTAATCGACACAGGAAGCTCCTACGTCACAGGCCCCGCCTCCTCCGTGTCAATCATGATGAAGGCCATTGGCGCCGTGGAGTCAGCTGAGGGCGGGGTTGGTACTCCTCACTTCTTAGCACCTGTGACGAAAGTCTCAAACTACCAGTTTTAAGTAGCGTGTTTTTAATGCATTATCAAATATGACCAATCAATCTTTGCTTGTCCAACGAGAATGAAAAACAGTGTTAAGTCTATATTTCGGTAATCAATGCTAATCACCCCCCACCCCTACCCCCCAGCAGTGTTTCGGAAGTTACTCACAAAAGTAATCCATTACGGATGGAATGTTGAGGTCCAGAAAGTATAGAAATCCATCCATCCATTTTCTATACCCACTTATCCTACTGGGTCGCGGGGGGTCCGGAGCCTACCCAGAAGCAACAGGCACAAGGCAGGGAACAACCCTGGACAGGGGGCCAGCCCATCGCAGGGCACACTCACACACCATCCA
>JABFEB020000104.1:1367937-1379323 GCA_019775895.2 Stomatorhinus ivindoensis
CTGTCCCTAGGTAAATTTTTTATAATGTAATATAGATATTTAAATGTTTAAAATTTTTTTAAATATTGTGTGCTTTTGACTCCCCCCCCCCCCCCCGCACCACCACCACAGTGAGGCAGCCTCCCACCATTATCAAACAGTCTGTAAAGAACCACATTGTGGATCCCCGAGACAGTGCCGTGGTGGAATGTGAAGCCAAGGGTAATCCAATGCCAACGTGAGTCTGCCCTGACGCTTCAACATTATTCCTCAATTTTGTCTTCTTCTGAGGTTCTCTCATCTCTATCTTTTTGCACTCTTCCGCAATTGGCTATGATGCATGTCTTTTGGTCAACATCTATTAACTAGTGATGGACAAAGTGACGCTTCATGGATCATTTTGTTTGTGTATTTTGTGACTCCACTAGATCAGGGGTGGGCAATCTTACCTGCAAAGGGCCAGTGTATGTACAGGTTTTGCGATAACCTTTAAGTCAGCTGTTCAAACCCAGGTGTGAAGACTTTTCAGCAAACCAGTCCTCTAATTAGTAATCTATTTAGGGAGTTGTACTGAAAACCCACATACATACTGGCCATTTCTGGATAACATTGGCTTCCCCAGCACTAGATGCTGCTCTTAGTTTGCTTTTGGGCATGCTTTGTGCCCTTTTTTGAACAGAGAGCACCATCTAGTGGGGGTCAAAAAATATAGCAAATGGTTCATGAAGCATCATTTTGTCCTTCACAACAATCACCCAACCATGGAGCTCGTTATGGTAATCGACACCTACCCCTGCATTTATTAACAGTTTCTCATGGCGGCGGAATGAGAGACTGTTCCAGCTGGGGAGGGACCCTCGTGTGACAATGAGAAGAAGATCTGGCACTCTGGACATCGCCTTCTACAGTGGGCTGGCCCCCGAGGACTATGAGGGAGAGTACCAGTGCTTCGCCAGCAACGTCTTTGGGACGGCGGTGTCCAACAAAATCCTGCTTCGGGTGTTCAGTGAGAAGCTACACAATTTATCAACAGACCACCTGATATTCCTTTTTAGTAGTTAACTTACCTCGATCTGTAACGAATTCTTTCAGCACACCGCATGAATCTGAAGGATATCTGGCTTGGCCAGTAAGTCTGATCCTACCCCTGTTAACGATTTCCAGAGTCTCCAGTGTGGCGTAGAGATATTCTAGAGCCAGTGGTGATTAACCAGGGACTCCCTCTGATCCTGCCATGCAACCCACCCCCCTTTTTCCCTGAGCCACATATCTTCTGGATGAACAATAGTAAGGCTCCCGGTTAAAATACTGCAAAAGATCCACATTTGTCTATCTGCATAAATATAAACACATAAGTCAAAGATAGATGTTGACACAGTCTCTTTTTCTGCTTTAGCTTTGATTCCTGATCCAGTTATGATGCCCATTTTGGAAGATCGCAGGGTGTCACTGGGGTTGAATGGAGACCTGTACTTCTCCCACGTCCTTGTCAATGACTCATGGACCACTTACAGCTGCAATGCTCGCTATGCTCAGACAATCCAGCAGAAGAATCCCTACACCCTCAAAGTGCTTACCAGTGAGTGTCCCCCACCGACCTGCAAATGCATACATCAGTGTCAGCACCTGGCAGCTTGGCAGATGGGTGAATTACATATATTGTATGATTTGACTCGAGCCAAGTTGTCCCCTGTAAGCACATAACATACATGCTTGAGGTCAGTTGCATTTTTTTGATGTCTTTTACAGTCTATTTTTTTTATTAATAACTAACTTGTCTTACCTGTTCACAAGGGAAAAAATGCAGTTATTTCTGGTTTTCTGAGTCAGCAAGTTCCAAGTTCAACAGTCTTTTCAATACAAAAAAAGATCATTCATACAGATATGAGTTATACAAGCACTGGTTACCAGCTATTTGTATTTGATTTTGGTGCCTGCCCATATCGACTATATATATAATATATATAATTATATTGTCTTTATGATTATGTCATACCACCATGTCACGAGAATGTGTATTTTTAAGTAGAGCAGATAGCTAAATTCCTTCCGTGTAACTTTGACTGCACTGGATTCTTTTGATCACTACAGCACAGCAAGGACGATGGTGAAGGGTGTCGGTTTTAATCTGATAAGAACATAAGAAATTTACAAACGAGAGGAAACCATTCGGCCCATCAAGCTCGTTTGGGGAGAACTTAACTAATAGCTCAGAGCTGTTAGAATCTTATCTAGCTCTGATTTAAAGGACCCAGGGTTTTAGCTTGTGCTACACTAACAGGAAGACTATTCCATACTCTAACTACACGCTGTGTAAAGAAGTGCTTTCTCAAATTGGTAACCTTAAATTTTTATGCTTTTATCTGTTGATGTAACTAAATGATTATTTTAGTTCAGTTTTTATTTTCTCCAGGGTTTGTGCTTAGATCTAAACCAGCAGTCTTTGACATACAAATGCAAACGTTTGCCTTTGACCTTAAACTTGTACCTTATATAGCCTTATATGCAGTTTGGCTTAGTGGACAGCTATACGTATTTGACATTGAACTCCCCCTGTAATAAATAAATATAACATGAAGCAAGGCTCAGTGACCTCAAGTTATGTAAGTTATATATTCAAAATCAGTAACATGCCAGAACTATATCTAGTTAACTGGTATGTAGAGAGGAAGACTAACGCAATACTGAAACGTGCTTTTTGTCGTAAGTTTACCCAATTAACTAATAGCCTGCAGTTGCCACTGTACAGCTGTATCTCTGTGCTTTTTAACCTTTATGTTTCTTGCTTACGTTCTCCTCTCGGAGCATGCTGGATGATTCCTTCCTGTGCTATGTCTCCCTTTTCTCTCAACACCCCCTTGTTTGGTTTTGATGGGCCTGCTGTTGTTTTATTGCAGAGGCACCTTAAAATGACACAGCAGGCCTCCCATCTCAACCACTCTGACTTGCACAGTGGTGAGTCTGCAGCCCTTCTGCTGTTTTCTTTTTGTCACTTTCTAACCCCCCCCCCAGCTGTTCTAACACTGACATCCATCTAACAATACTTACGTCTCCCACAGCTATCTGCATGTGTCTCTGGGACAAACTTGGAGAAAAATGAGACAACTGCTTTTTTTATGTTATGCTTTTGTTATATTATAGAAGAGATACCATTGTTAGGCGACCGAATGTGCAACTAAAATGTTTCTTGTGGTACTTCAGATGAAACTCCATTTGAAATTTTTGGAAATGCGATATTACGGTCCAACTGGCTGGATATTCAATCCAATTTATTTTTTAAACCCAGCATATATGCACAGTATCAAACATTGCCTTTACTATCCAGATAACTGTTCCTGTCATTGACATCTAGGCTATGACATTACGTGATCTGGCTCTGACACCTTGGGGTAGCGAGCGGGAAGAGGTGCTGATTGAGGCGTTGCATCATATGTAGACCTCAGGGTCCCTACAAGGGCAGCACACACAAGACTGGCTTCATTGTGCTGACAGACCGTAAGAAGCAGCACCTCAACAGACAGTGTTAGACTGTCCCTGAAGGACCAGGGATAGGGGCCTGGTCACACCAAGCGTCACACAAGCTCTGTCTTTGTCACAACCCCTCAGGCTGCCTTTGTCTCCACTCTAACAATAAATCTATAGATTGTGCTTGTAAAACTATATGTGTGAGAACAAGGTATTATATATAACCATGAAGTTTCAAAGCTGCTCACTTCACATTTGCTCAATCTATGATGTCATGCACAGAATATCCAATTAATATCCATCATTCATTTTCCAGCTGCTTATCCTGGTTAAAGCTGTGATATGAACGTACGCTAACGATGGATTCCAGATTTCTGGAAAATTTTGCTAAAATAGTAAAAAAATACAAAAAATCTTAGTGTTTCAACTGATTCCAGAGAAACAAATAGGCTTCTAATGGCCAACAGTAAAATTGCTTAATCTTTCTGTTTTTATAGAATACCTATAGTACCAGTCAAATGCTTGGACAAACCTACCCATTGAAAGGTTTATTTGTACTATTCTCCACATTTTAGAGTAATTATTTTTTTAAGTATTAAACAAAATAAATCATTTGTTGGGCCGTGGGGCGGCTCTGTTGGTTAGGCCTCAGAAGGTTGCCAGTTCAAATCCTGTGGTTGGCAGGGTGATCTCACCATTGGGCCCTTGAGCAAAGCCCTTAACCCCAACTGCTCCAGGTACTGGCTGACCCTACTGTCTCCTCTACGCCAATTTCATGAGGCGGCCTCCTGGGATGCTTTTTCAATTGTCCTGAAGGAGCTCCCATGTGAGGCGACACAATCACTCGCTAATGTACAGTAGGCACCTTGCCGTGTTGAAACTTTTGACTGGTACTGTGCATTATTAATCCTTAATAATTGTATTAGTGTAATTTAATGTGTAACTGCTGACTAACAAACCTCAAAGTAATTTTTTATTCTTTGTGCACTAAAAGCTGTACTATTTCAACACACCGAGTAAAGATTTCAGCAAAGATTTCACTGAAAATGTAATTAATGTTCAGATTTTAAATCCAACCTGAACCAGAAGAACCTGGTACATCACCCTGTTACGTAGAAAAGCATGTGTCCTGACCCAGAACGTTTTGGTCAGCCAGTGACTGCTAAGAATTGATTTAACATCCAAGCCCCTGGGATATGAAGGCCTGACATACGCTGTTAGCTGTTAGCATGATTGACAAATGGGTGTTTCTCAATACCAGGAACGTCAAGATCGTACTTATGGTCTTGCTATCTTGCCTTCCAAGAACGAGTTTAGGCACAATGAATCATGGGATGGGTGTCGTTTGGCAAGGATGCAACTGATGTATCATTGATATTTGGGCGGGGTAAAAAAGTACTACTCTTCTTGAGTATTGAAACTGGTCTTCATCAATGGAAGATTACATAAAACACAAGTATGGTCAAGTCCACATATTGAGAAACACCCACTTTGTGCTACCCTTCCTGTTCCACCTACAGCACGCAATGTGGCTGAGAAGGTTCCCAGCTTCCTGTCGCCACCCGGGACGGTGAGCTCCAAAGTGGTGCTGCGGGGGGAGCAGCTTCTCTTGAAGTGTATTGCATCCGGATAGTGAGTCTATGCCCTCTGTCCTATGTCACATGATCTGCTACACAATCATGTAAACAGGTGCTGTTCTGCCTTTGCATGTTATTTGCACTAACAGGTGTCAGTCCACGTAACAGGAAATCTCAGGACATCCTCATATCATCTAAGCAGCCATTGAGCGCCATCTGACAAATTAAGCCCACACTGTTACCAACAGATGAGAATCATATGCTGGCTGTAAATACTGATAACTAGGAAATCCATGTCAGGGAGGAGACTTTGAGTATGGACAGGATTTGTAAACTACTATTTCAATTAAAAGAACCTGGATTCCACTTAAGGTCTGAGTTCCCGAAACTATTATTTTCCCACACACAGGAGCCTTTCAGTTTTAAAGTCATTTGTAAAACCTGAAGTAGCTTAGCGTGTCCTCACTGACGTGGGTTATCCGCTCACCCTAAGGAAACTCTCCTCCTGTAGCCCCACACCTGTCATCAGGTGGTCAAAAAAGGATGGAGATCTGCCCGCCAGGAAGGTGAAGCTGGAGGATTTCGGCAAGACGCTGCGCATCATGTCCATGTCGGATGAGAACTCGGGGGAGTATGTGTGTACGGCCACCAACAGGATGGGCTTCGTCAGTCACACCGTCGTTGTCCGTGTTGAAGGTCCTTTGCTCTAGGTTTCTTTTTTTTTCCTTTGTGATTTCAGTGGATGTCCTATGTTATAAAAGTGGATATTTCATATTAAATATGACCCACGTACAAGCATACTATTACTTTTATTGCTGAGTCCAATTTTATTCTAAATGAACAAAAAAGTCTACAGATTATATTACTTTCAAAATTACTGACTTCACTGTTAAGCAAAATTTTTACAAACTCATCTGTACTTTATTTATTGTTGTTTTTTTGTTCAACATAGTCGTCTAATACTTGATGCTATGAGCTGGAGGTTTCCCTCTTACCTCACTCTTCTCTTCTGTCCCCGCAGCACCTCCATCCTGGGTAAACAAACCCACCAACCTGGTACTGACTGCAGAGAAGAACGGACGGCTGCTGTGCCGAGCCAATGGTGTCCCAAAACCAACCATTCAATGGATGGTCAATGGAGAGCCGATTGACAGTAGGTTGGCTGGACAAGAGAAAGTTGACTGACAGTAGGCTTTCTGTCCAATGAAATTTGGATTCCGAGATGAGAGAATGACAGGTTTTCTGCAAAATGGGGAGCGTATTAAGAAATGGCAGTAGGTGTTCTGAAAAATGTAACATCGGATGAAAGTGGGTTTACTCGTCAAGATTTTTAAGAGTGGTCAGTGGCAAGTATATTTGAAGTGAGTTTGAAGTACTTAGTTATGTTTGGGTAGAACAGGCTGGTAACCCAGTTGACAAACTGGGATATGCTTCATTCATTTTCCCTGTGGTACTTATGAAGGTGCCCAGCCTAACCCTCGCAGGCAGGTGGTAGGTGACACCCTCACACTCAACTCCATTCAGATGGGGGACAGCGCCGTGTACCAGTGCAATGCGTCCAATGAGCACGGCTACTTACTGGCTAATGCATTCATCAGCATTCAAGGTAAAACAGCTACCCTTACTTTGTGGTTCTATGCTGCATGGGTGCATCTCTCTTCGGCATTATACTGTACAGCTGTAATGCTTCATCTGTGGTTGTATTGAACTCTAAGACAATGCCTCGGCTCTCTTTTTCTCCAGAGGTGGCACCACGCATGGTGGGCCCCAGGAACCAGGTGGTCAAGGTGATCGAGAGCAACCGCACCATTTTATACTGCTCCTTTTTTGGCTCACCTTTACCTGAGCTGCGATGGTGAGTGTTTACAGGACGGGCAACGTGAGAATACTTCCTCCAATCTAGCTTGTGTCAACCAATTCAGACATTTTGGTGAATGTAAACATGCAGATGATGTCATCATTAGCACATAAAAATTCACATAATTGTTCTTCTGTCTGGGGACTGTGTGGGCTGGGGTGTGTAGGGTTAAGGATGGGCTGACCGTGGGCATGGATGGTGGCCCCTACAGATCGTATCCCAACGGCACGCTGGAGATCAGGCGCGCACGTATAAACGACCAAGGCTCCTATAGCTGCGTGGCCAGTAACTTCCTGGGCCGGGCAGAAAATCACGTACACCTGGAGGTCAAAGGTCAGTCATGCACAGCAGCAAGTGTCTGTATTACCCATCTATTGTCTTTCCAATTATCCTGTCAGGGTCACAGAGATCTCAAAAATAGAACATTTATTCTAATCAAATTAATATGCTATCTAAGATTTAACATTCAGAATAAGATAAGTAATACATTCAGTAATAAAACAAATTTTCCAGTTATTTGTCACAAAAACGTTGTACAGTTTAGTGGGTAGCTCTGTGGCCTGATTGTGGGTTAGATGCCAGTAGGATTTGTGTCAGTGGAGTTTGCATTTTATGTGTGGACGTCCTCGCTGTGATCTTGTGGGTTGCTTCCTTTTCTGTGAGAGTTTGTCTGCATGGAGTTTGCAGTGATGTGAGGACAACTCTCTTAGCTCATGTTCTTGATTCTCCAGGCTCACAATGACCCTGGTTGTTAAACTGGCTGTGCAAAAAGGATGAATCAGAATAAGTTTGCAAATTTTTGAACACATTTGTGCTATTTTCAGTTGTGACGGTTGCACTTCCTTTTGACTCAGAGCCCACGAGGATGATCCGTCCGCCCGAGCACCTGAGGGTAATTCGGGGGAGTATGGCGCGGTTCGAATGCAAGGTCAAACACGACTTCACCCTGCCCGTCACTGTGTCTTGGTTAAAGAATGGCCGGCACCTATCGCTTGGCTGGAGGTGAGCACTGAAACATACTCATGTGCATGTTACACATTAATGCACAGCGCTGATTCACACCAGCTATATCAGTGTATTTTATACACTGTTATATTCTTTAACGGATGCTTTTGTCCAAAGCGATGTACATCACAAGCATCTATAAAACTTTTTGGTCATTAAAAGTACTTGTGACTTATATGTAGTTTGAGACACTGTAATGTATTCGCATTGGACCACTAAATATTTTAATATTAATTCTTTCTATTTTTTTCTTATTCATTCTTTAAGTTTTACATTAATACGTCAAATAAATGAAAAAAGAATCAGTCAATCAATAAATAAATTAAACAAACAGTATTGTCCAAAAGTCTTAGGCAACCAAAGAAAATGATGTTTATATGATCTTTATGTTGGTAAAACTATGCTGTTATGCCTGTCAATGTGTGTTAGCTTAGCCATTCCGAAAGCTCTGTTAAAGTCACCCCACTGTTTCCAGCAACCATACAATACACCTGTGTATTTCTTTAACCCAACCACTAGCACACCTCGCATGACTAGTCAATATATCATTGACTTTTTTTAACCAATTAAGTTAGCTGGTGGTTTTAATTTAATAAACACATGGAAGGGCTGAGGTGCCCCTGAAGAGAGGTTTGGGATCTGAAGTGGTGTTCATGTAGCCATCCAAATAGATATCAGTAACTTTTTGGAGAAGAAAAGACATTTTTGCTAGTATTTAGTAGTGGCCAGAAGTCATATAAGGCAGAATTGGTGCACGGAAAAAAAAAATTATGTTGTGGACAGGAAACGGGAGCCCAATAAACACAATTTGGAGTTACAGTCCTCTTCATTCGTATGTCTGAAAGTTCGTAAGTTGAAAGTTTGTAAGTAGAGGAGCGTCTGTACGTAGCTTTAAACATGTTTTGACTGCCTAAGACTATTGCACAGTACTCTGTGTGTGTGTGTGTGTGTGTGTGTATTAACAAAGATGTTATTCTCTATATAATGAGGATAGAAATTTACTTATGTTAAACAAACATCTCAAAATAGACAAAAATATATTACGCCTGTATTATTGTAGCATGGATCAAATAAGCCAGCAATGGTAGAAAGGCATTTCACTGCACTGTCCTCGAGCTGTTGTTTCTTAGAAGGTAATGAACCAAGTAACATTCTTTCCTCAGCTGCTCTGCAAACCAGATAAAGCACGGGGGACACTGTGACATAAGGCATTTTAGTCATTATGGATTTCTCAAGTAAAGACTTCATTTAGTCTATGTGATGATACTTATCCTTGCTCCTGTAGTTCTTATATTCTCTTCCGCCTCTCCTTCATAGGCTGAGAAGGGAGGATGACTCCCTGACCATCCCCAATGTCCACAGGGAAGATGAGGCCAATTACAGTTGCGTGGTCAGAACTGAGCTGGACAGGGTATCTGCCTCAGCCCGCCTTATCGTTTTGGGTATGCACACACCTACGCACACATACTGACACTCTCAGACTGACACTCTCAGACTGACACTCACAGACTGACACTAACACTTGTACACAGGCACTCAGAATAAAGACACAGACAAGCATTCATGGAAGCATAATATTTTAAACACAATAACCATATCTAATGTTACATTATCAAATTACGTTATCAGTAACATTTAGAGCTTTTTAAAATCATATTGCTTACTCTGTCCATATCATCTGCAAATACTGTTTATTTAATTGTTTTTTTTTGCACTGTACTGCTTCTGATGGTGCTTTCATTATTATTTACTGCTTACTGCCATTTTTATCTTTCTGCTCTACTTTTACTTTTATTGTCAGTAATTTCATCGAGCATGGAAGCTGCAGACTAAACCTTGTTGTACCTGTGCAATGTTAAAAAAATATTCTATTCTATTATTGGAGAGTGTGGTAACAAGGTGTAAACTTGTGTGGTCTTTCAGGTGTAATTCCAGAATATGGCTGTGATTCCAAGATAAGATGCATACTGTTGTAAAGGGCTGGCAGTGAATCCTAGTTATAGATAAAAGCTGGGTTTATAATACCTCCCTGTAGACCGGCCAGACCCCCCGACGGATCTGGAGCTGTCAGACCCAACGGAGCGGACTGTGCGACTCACCTGGGTGCCTGGATATGACAACCGCAGTCCCATTAAAGGTAACCTCCTCAACTCCGCAACTCCAATGAGTACGTTTCACAGATGTAGAATGTTTGCTGTTACAAGGAGACAGAGGTGGGTAGTTCAGGTCCACAGAGTAAAAATCCAGACCAGGATTTTGTTTTAGCCAAGACTCGACTCTTTATACTCTGCTGGCTGGTTGAAACAAAATCTTGGTCTGGATTTTTATTCTCTGGACCTGAACTACCCACCTCTGCATGATTTCTGAATTTGGTCCTTCTAGTTTTGTAACCTTTTTGGGAAGCCATAATCCACACTCATAGGTAAAGACTTCTATAAATACTGGAACACTACTGATATGCAACCTGTAGTAATTAAATACTGGTTTCAGTGGAGTTACATGGGGTTATCGTAAGGCAAAAATGCATTTTAATACAGTACACCTAACCTAACAAGCATCATAGCCTAGCCTAGCCTACATGCTTAAAACACGTACCTTAGCCTACAGGTGGGCAAAATCATTATCATAAAGCTTATTTTATAAAGTATTGAATTTCTTGTGTAATTTATTGAAAAATGTACTGAAAATGAGAATGGAATTGGAATACCAATCGTACAGTCAAAATATCGTAACCCAGGCCATCGTAACCCAGGCCATCGTAACCTGGGCCATCGTAACTCGGGGAGCATCTGTATTCAATTTACATGCCTGAAGTCATAAGACATGTTCAGCTTATTTTTTCCTCCATCATGGAATACATTCAGTCTGTTCCATCTATCTTTTTCTCCAGTCTCATCTTATGTTCTTTTTATCTAGAGTTCCTGGTACAGTACGAGGAGGACTACTGGGAACCGGGCTGGTGGAAGAACCTGTCCAGTTACCCAGGCAACCTGAACTCCGTCATCCTACCACTGAAGCCCTTCATCAACTACCGGTTCCGGGTGTTTGCCGTCAATGCTATAGGCCGAAGCCTGCCGAGTCGCCCGTCCCAGCGTTACCAGACGAGCGGCGCTGGTGAGTTCAGAGCAGATGAAGCCGTGCCAGCGCCATGTCCTCACAGCTGCGCTTAAACCTGCTTTAGCTACTTGATTGTATGTGTGTGTGTGTGTGTGTTTGTGTGTGTATAAAATTTTATCGTTTATGTATCGTTTTATCGTAGTTATAAGCAAATGTACTGTATATTATTAATACAAAAACACATTTCATCCCATTTTTGTGGAACGAGTAACTTTCAGCTGAAGACCAGGGTAAATTGTCAGTGGGGCAACTTGGCAGCAGCTATCATTGCTGCCTAAGCAGGAACTACATATCAGTATCATATCAAGAACATATCAGTGAATATCAGTAATTCTCTGCTGGCCTTTTGGATTGTTTTAATCTATCTATCTATCTATCTATCTAT
>JABFEB020000104.1:1379423-1395792 GCA_019775895.2 Stomatorhinus ivindoensis
AACATATCAGTGAATATCAGTAATTCTCTGCTGGCCTTTTGGATTGTTTTAATCTATCTATCTATCTATCTATCTATGACAAGCTTAATGTTATTCAGCATGTTTCCCATTTATAAGGAAATAGGGCAAATGATTCACTGCGTCTTGTGTTCTTGGTGTGTGCTGTGTTTTTCAGCACCAGACGCCATCCCGACAAACATCAGAGGAGTGGGAACCTGGAAGACGAGAATGGATATCAGATGGGATGTAAGAGATGAAAGGGAGGGATCTGAAACGTTATAGCTCTACAGCTATCAAAACATCGAAAGACACAAATATCTTTAGTGAATCCGACTGTGCTACTGTGTTGTGCGCAGTGATGTGAGCATATTATACACCATTGGTTGCATGTGGTATTTGTGCATTGCAACTATGTATTACATGATATACGATCGCCACCATTGTAAAGTCACATGACCCGTCCACCATTTAGCAGTAGCATTAACCAGCTGCACGAACTATACATCGTGGCACAACCATGCACAGCACATATCCTGCCTAGTACTCTCCAAACACAGGAGTTTGTCTAAATTATCAAGCGTCAACCCGCAGCTCCCCTGAGCTCTGAATCCTGGTGTTTTCTGCATTTTTAGCTGCGAAATCAACTGATACTACGGAGCTTGCGAAATCCTGAAAATATATATTTTTTTATCTTATGCACACAAGGTATAATTTAACTTTGGCACATAATATAAGTTTTTGTGCACACAAACTGAACTTAAAGCAACCCTGCTCCTGAAAATCTACCTTTTATATTATCTCCCTTCTACAATTAATGTTGTGCACTGCACCACAATGAACTGCTTAAATCACAATATACTTTACGTATCTTAATTCTAGAGTTGTTAGTTCAATTATTCCAGTGCACACTTAATGGTCAGATTGTACTTAGTGATAATTATATATGAAAATACATAATCTGATTTCAATGGGTGTGCATTGTCCTCCACAGTGAACTGTTGTAAGCTCACTGTACTAGATGTCTCTGTTTTATCTTGTTTTAGAACTATTATGGTAGTTATTATACCCTTTGTGACATGAATGGGCATCTGACTGTAGGTGTATGTCAAGTTCACATCAACAATTTAATGACATTTTTTAAATAAAAATTCGCTCAATATGAAATATGGAAATACAAGGGGTGTACAAGAGTCTAAATGCTTAACTTATTACTCATTATAGCTGAAGAAGGCAATTTTCATAGCTATTAACAAGATTCAACACAAATAGTAAAAAGGCTGAAATCATAAAAATGATTGGTGTGCACTGCTGGAAATCGCAAATGTGTGATTAAAAACCACCTAACTTGCTTTTGTTAAAAGATATTTCAGTCGGAAATCTGAATATCGAATATGAGGCTAACTTTGCCATGCCGTAACAAGATTTAAGTGGAATTTTATGAGCTGTGTTCACTACACCATGTTCACACGTGTATTAATTTAATAATTTTATAGTTAATTTATTGTTTGCTCAATATCATTTGCCAGAAAATAATTATATTGTTTGCACAACAAAAAAATATATCTATTTTTTGGGACTGGCTAATGGTAGCAAAACTGCCCACTGTTACAGAGTAGGTACGTCATCTAATATGGCAACGCCCACAAAGCACACATACAGATGTCATACTTCTCAAAATCAATATGACATGATTGAAATATGTAAAAAATGAAATTGCAGACAACCCACTGGTGGACTGAGATTCTTTTATCCTTGGTTTGCTGCCTTTGGACAGGCCTTGCAGGACACAGAGAGGAACGGTCCTCGCTTGAGATACTTAGTCTGGTGGAGACGGAGGGACTCGCGGGAGGAGTGGAAGAATGCCACTACATACTGGCTGAGATACACCATCTACGATGCAGACACATTCACGCCCTATGAGATCAAAATACAGGCCGTCAATGACTTTGGGCTGGGTCCTGAATCCAACATAGTTATCGGCTACTCTGGAGAGGACCGTCAGTATTGATTTTATGATGATGATGATGATGTGATGATGACGATGATGATGGATTGGATGTGTTATCTTTGTAGGTTAGGTACCTGTTCTAGCTTTGTATGTGTGAAACTATTTGCATATTCGTCATAGGTTTTTGTGGATACTGTGAGCTGCTTCCATATTGTGTTTTAGGTAAATTGGTGTCTCTAGCTTGCCCTCTGCAGCTACAATGAGAATAATTTTCCTGGAGGTATAATGTGAAGATGTGAAGATTTCACTGTAACCTGAAAGTACTTTAAATATGAAAGGTTTTACCTTACTGGGGCAGTCCTATATACCTTTTACTCAGGATTTACTACCCTTGTGGGGAAAAGTACACACCACACACATAAAGGAAATCAGGGCATTCTAGAACAGCAGTGTTTATGGAATATAGCTAAGACTTGGCTTTCACAGGTCCGATTGCAGCCCCAACGGATGTGCATGTGTCCCAGACGGACAGTACCACGGCTACCGTGCACTGGACTCCTGTACCTTACAAAACCATAATGGGCAATCTCAAGGAGTACAAGGTGGGTATTGCTTGCATTTAGGTGCTTAGATAATATTGAGTGATATGTTTCAGTGATACATCACTCTGCACAGAGTATGACCTGAAAATAAGAAATAAGACACAGGTTGTTTCTCAAGAACGCACAGATCATGCTTGTGGTCTTGGGAAGACTAAGAACAAACTTGGGGAGCAATGAATCATGGGATTGGTCTTGTTTGGCGAGGATGCCACCCATGTGTCCTTGATATTTTGGGCGTGACAAGAACAACATCCAGAGATTTTTACCGTCCTCTGTACATCTGTTGTTATTATTGGAACTGGTCTGCGGCAATGGAAGATGACGTAAAACGGGGTCACCAGAACACATGTACGGTCAAGTACGCATATTGAGAAACAGCCACTATTTGACTCTATTGTTGTAGTCATGTGATCATTGCAGGTGACCTTCAGAAACTATTGCTGCACCTTCATTTTACAAGATTTATAAGATATTCAGATAAATATTTATGTTCATATTCAGTTACTTATTTTACTATGTATAGCAACAAGGCTATACCATAAAGCTTGAACCAGTCCACTGGATTTTTTTCCCACCACTGTATGAGAATTTACTGTATCCACTGGATAAAGATCATCCCTCTGGCAGGTATACTACTGGAGAGAGAGCAGCCAGCTGAAATGGCTTGGTGTGAGCCGAGAGAAGAAGTCCAAGGGCTTTGACAGCACCAACTCCCATCCCATGGGCGTGCTGACTGGCCTTATCCCATACAGCAACTACAAGATGTACATGGTGGCGGCCAACAACCGCTATGAGGGGCCACACAGCAGCATCATTGAGTTCCAGACACAGGAGGGTGGTGAGCTGAGGAATGAGTCAAAATGTGTGGGTGTGGGGGTGGCTGAGGGTGAAAAGCATTGTGGTTGTGGGGGTGGAAGACCAGGATATGGGAAATATCTGCTTTTAGCAAGGCTGCTTGTGGCACTACAGTATCCTCATCATCTCCCATGTGATGGTGTCCTTACTTTTTCCGGCTCTTCTGCACAGTCCCAGCACGTCCCAGGTACTTCAGGGTCCAGCAGAGACACATGGATACCCTATACTTGGACTGGGATCGGCCAGCCGAGCCCAACGGCATCCTGACTGGATACACGCTCAAGTACCAAGTTGGTGCGTACAGAGTCTCACACCATAGAAATGAGAGCCGCCCCCATTGTTACTTAGGTGCACAAATTAGGGTTGCAGGATTAACATTGTGATTATTTGAAATATTTGCAGTTAATATTGCACTATGAAACAAATAAGGAAATGAAATTTACCCAAAATAAAGGCCAAATTTATACAGATTACTTCTGGGTGTCATAATGCGCCTCTCATTAATATTTTAGGCACTCTACTAGTCTGCTTACCAAACTGTGAATGTAAGAAAACACACATATAGTGCCGAAAAGCCGGCATCCAGACAAATTTTTACGGCTGTCATCTAAAGCCCTGCTGATTATTGTGCATGTGAACGTGAATATATCGCGATGTGGTACCATGCAGCCCTAGTGCAAATTAAAGCTGATTAACTCAAAGAAGTATGGAAGCAATTGAAGGCGATATGGAAAAAGCAGCCACTTGTATAGTACTCTACTCAATATAGTCAGATCTGTTTGGTAGAACCCATGTTTCTCCCTTAGTGAATGGGACCAGAGGAGCCCGCACACAGCTGGACTTCCCACCCAACACCACCTACTACTCCATGCATCGCCCCGACCGCTACACCCGCTACAGGTTCTCCCTGGCGGCACGAACGCAGCTGGGGATCGGGGAGTTTACCATGGAGGATTCCCCGCTGTTCACCACTGAAGGTGAGGCTGGACACACCGTGGTCATCATTGATGGCGATCGTACCATTCTTAATAAATCTGGACTAGTGGGGGAGCTTGGGAATTCGGTGACTCTCTCCCAAGTCAACTGTGAATGCCAGCAGTGTGCAGAGACTCTCCGAGGGGCAGTGCAGAGACTCTCCGGGGGGCAGTGCAGAGACTCTCCGAGGGGCAGTGCAGAGACTCTCCGGGGGGCAGTGCAGAGAGCCTTCAACACATATATCAAAGGGGCAGTCTGTACCTTTAAAGGGAGGTTCTGAAATTAGTCTGGCCAAAAGGGGCAGGTGCCCCCCCCTCCCCCCCACCCACATGTGCCTGGTGAAAACTGGTTAAACAGTAAACTGGTTGGTTCACAGTTTAAAGATTTTAATGCAAGAAACTGAATTGTATTTTCCACTGCACAAGTAAGAGCAAGATGACCATCTCAAAATACATCGTCTGTTTTTATACTTTTCACTTTTTTATTTATTGGGACATAAAACTTTTGATTTATTTGTCCTAAAACTGCTGAAACAATTCAGAATGACTACCAATTATTCTTATCATAAATAATTGAGATTTTAGACTAATATACAGTATCGTTCAAAACTTTGGAATCGCTCAGAAAATTTTCCCTGAACTCAAATTTTTCTTAAATAAGTTGCAACTTTGTTTTCATCAAAGAATCCTCCATCTCAGCAATGCCAGCCTTGCAGTCTTGGGGCATTCTAGCTGTCAGTTTGCTGAGGTAATCTGCAGAGATTTCACCCCGTACTACCTGAAGCTCTTCACATGAGTTGGACTGGCTTAACAAGCACTTAGTCTGTACCAAACGGTCACGCTGCTCCCTCTGCAGCTCAACAGGATTGAAATCCGGCTTTTCCATCCATGTTGTTCTGGCCAATTTAATCTTTTCTTTTATTGGCCTGCATCAGATAAGGTTTTTTTCTTTGAAACTTAAAAGTTTGCCATCCCGGAGTCTCTTCACTGTTGAAGACGTGGCTAGTGTTTTGCAGGTATTCTTTTAAAAAGCTACCTGCTTAGCAGCTGTGTGGCATCTGCCTGTCAAACTAGAGACTCAGATGTTTTCATTCTTCTGCGTATCTTTGTAAGATATTTTCAGTTTCTTATCAATTTCTCACATGGCATAGCCCCCATTTTAAAAAATGACAACAGGCTGACAGGTATCTGATGAAAGCTTTTTTCTTTTTGATCATTTTGAGACCCTAATCAGGTGAGTATTTCAGGTCCAGAGATTCCACACCAAGATTTTGTTTCAACCAACCAGCTGAATATACAGTAAAGTGTCACAGTCACAGAGTACTTAATTGGTTGTTGACACAAAATCTTGATCTGGATTTTTACTCTCTGGACTACCCACATCTGGTCATAATGAAATCTGCAAATGCTGAAGCTCCAGATACTCTAGTAGCAACAAAGGTCAGTTTTATTGCTTCCTTAAACAGCACAATGATTTTCAGCTGTGCTAACATAATTGCAATGATGGATTAACCATGATAACATAGGAACACAATGTGTCACTGGAGCACAAGCATTGTGGTTGCTGAAAATAGGCCTTTGTACAACTGTAGAAATTGAAAATGAAAAACTGATATTCATTACTAAACAAGGAAATTTCTCAGTGATCCCAAACTTTTGTATGATAGTGTATACTAAATGGAGATTATACAAGAAAACTTAAATCTAATAGCTCAAGATGTAATACATTACAGTGAGATGAATGGATAGTTGTGTGGTTTTAATCTTTTTATTTTGGTTACATGAAACAGAAAAACGGAAATGGCAATACAGACATGAAGGCATATTTGTATGTTATGTCTGCTTGTTTCTCTCTGTTGCTGTGTATGATGGAAGCGTTCACCAGGGAACAGGTGGACATTGCCACCCAAGGCTGGTTCATTGGCCTGATGTGCGCCATTGCTCTGCTGGTGGTCATCCTGCTCATCGTCTGCTTCATCAAAAAGAGCCGAGGGGGAAAGTACCCCGGTAACACTGTCCTCAGCTCAATCTCCATAAAATGCATGATCCCTGCTTCACTCATTGTCACAACGTAAAAATTTACACTTCCGTTTCAATTTACACTTCCGAACTCATCGACTTTTTTGAATCGTGATGTAAACAGATAAGTAAGTGGACTCATGTAATAAGTTCGCTCTTCCTTTGTGTCTCCTCAGTTCGGGATAAGAAAGACCTCCCGTTGGATTCGCTGGAACCAAAGGATCAAGATGGTTCTTTTGATTACAGGTTGGTTACCTCTCCTGAATTAGAAGTAAGAAGTTGGTGGACTCTTTCAATAACTTCTGGTTGTCACTCAAAATAGACTGTTTTCAGGACAGGTCAATGAGCGCTACTCCAAACATAAAGAATTTTTTTAATGCATTTTTTTGACATATCCAGTACACAGGAAACACTCTTAAGGTACTCCAATGTCATCTTGCAAGCCCGTAGTGAAGTACAGGTCTGTACTGATCTTCAGGCTTCTTAACTAGATTACCAGTGTCTAAACTCTCTTTCAGCTGTAATAATCATCCTACATCCAAGCCTTATCTCAGTAACTGAGATAGTAATTATTTGTTAGACAAATAATTTGCACTATTTTGATAAGTATTCATATTTATCCACATACCCACCATCCATCCATCATTTTAATAACCAGTTACCAAACTAATGTTTTGTTGATCTGGAAGCTACCCAGTGAACCTGTGAAATGCTGGAAACAGTCTCTCCATCACATAGACACAGGTGTGCACACACACACACACACACACATGCACATTTTTATACTAGGAAGATTTTACACCTGCTTTAAGAAAAACACAGAACATATGCAACCCCACAAATACACGAGAGAGGGATTTTGAACCTGCACTCCCCCTGGTGTAGAGCAGCAATGATACCTGGTTTTCTAGCTTGCTTCAGTCCCCTCACATTCTCCAGTCACCTGCTTTTTTTTTTTTACAGTGTGCCCTATTGTCATTGTCCCAAACTTATTTGAGACGCTATTTTCTTTAGAGAACGTGAAACAGCTTGTTTGACACAATGAAGCATTTATGATCATTGGGTAATTCAGATATTTGGGGTGAAATATAGAGATAATAAGAAGCCCTAGAAGCCAGTCATACCCTAAAGACTGGCGAAAAGTGGCATGTTATCCGCTAAAAAGGTAAGAATATGACTAGTTTCAGGTATCAGTTAAATGAAATGCAAAATGAAATGAGCAGGATCATTAACAAATCTTGCATCTTGTAAAAGTTAATGTCTTACAAAAAGGCATTTTCTGGGCTGACAGAGGCTATATTAGACCATAACAACATCCATCAGTAAAGTCATGGTCTCTGTTTCTCTACCACTTTCTTAGCTCTTTCTTTGTCCATCTCTCTCCTTTTCTGCTCCATGTTCCGTTTTTGTGTTTTTGCTTCATTCTCCATCGGACTGATGAAGGTCTTTTGAAAGGTATGAAAGTAGTGAAATGTCAACATCATAATTCAGCTAAGTGTCATTAACACCAAGATGACCGTTAATTAATCTGAATTTATGCTGCCAGAATTAATCAATTAATAATTAATCCATTAATCACTGAAAGGCCATTAAGTAACACTCCTGGAATTCGGGGAAACAACACACTTTTTCATTCTGATGATGATGTGTTTTGTGCAAACAAAAACACAAGCCAAAAATAATGCTTTCATTCTAGAAGTTCCAGGATCGGGGGATTAGAAAAGGACACTTTCAAAGTATTTTTCATTGAAGGTCTAGAAGTTTCACACAATAAAGGCTGTTGTTATTTTAATGCATCCCTTAGGATAAACCGTGTCTCCACTCTTCCTTATCCCAAACGGTACGTATGCCCCCCCTGCAATTAATAAAGTCACAATGTGAGTCATTCTCATCACAGAGATAATCGATTAAAAACAACAACAACAACAAAACATTCAATTGTGTTTGGAGTTTCCAAGTGGAACTCGATCCATCTTTATGTGTGTCCGCCATCTGGTCAAATAACACTTTTGGATTCCAGTGCTGGTTTTATTATGGGGATTTTTAAGTATTTTCAACATTTATGTGACAAAAATATGTCAGATTACATGGTAACTCAGTACAACCTGACTCATGATTGAAATCAATCTGATTCAAGACCAAACTAATGTTTATGTTCTGAATCATCATTCTGGCTTGGTATCGGTCCCAGCTGGTTATGCAACACATGACATTATAAAATGTCTTTATAAAATGTCTTTAAAACCTGTAAATGATTATCATTCATTATGATGTTATGCTTGCATTGCAACAGAACCACACAGAACATAAAAACTCTGACTGCTGTGAAACTGACCATCTGTTTTTATCATGAGAGCAGGTTGTTAGATAAATAGGAAATTATTGTCCTGCTTACTAACCCGAGTAAATATTTATACTGCTTCCGTCTTGAAACTAAAACCCTCTGCTGTCAATATTGTAATCTTTTTCTAATTCAAAATGGGGATGTTCTTGCTTCATAACCAGCAGGTAGTAGTAAGAAAGGGGTAAAAAAAAACTAATTATGTTGAAAATATTCACTCCGCATGTCGGATAAGGTAAGTCCTTCCAAACCTTTTTTAACAAAAACAAGTGGCTCATGAATCTCTTTGCCCCTTCTGCTCCTCAACCCCACCCATCAGTGAGGAGGACAACAAACCCCTGAGGAACAGCCAGATATCTCTGGACGGCATGGTGAAGATGCAGGAGAGCGACGACAGCCTGGTGGACTATGACGGCGGCGACGGGCAGTTCAACGAGGATGGCTCCTTCATCGGCCAGTACGCCGGGAAGAAGGACCGAGACGATAACGAAGGCAACCTGAGCTCAGAGGCCACTTCCCCCATGAACGCCATCTACTCGCTGGCATAGTCTTGGGGTAGACCACCACCTGGCCGAATGGCATATACACCAGCACATACTTATACATTGTGATAGGAGACATGAGTCATTGGAACTCATGGTAGATGGGGTTTACCATGACCTGTCAATCAGCAACTGCATAACAAAGGTCACCTACTAAATAAATAGCATGACGTGTATTAGTCATTGTCAGTGACTGACAGCCCATGGTAATCCCATGCTCCATGGTTTATGAAGCCTCTCTACCCTCCTTACGCCATCACTAACTATATACCCAACCCCAAGAACACTAAAGAGTCCAACCTCTATGAGGATCAGTGTGTCCATCTCCTGTTGTTTCGTCAAAGTCTGCAGATGACTCTTAAACTTCATCAGACCTGGACCTGTTTTTTTTTGCCAGTCTTTCAGCATTGGAGTAGTGCCGTGCATTTTGGGTTCTTTTTCTTCATCTGCAAGGCATGTCCTCCCCTACAAAGGGGAATCCCAGCATTAACTGAAATATACCAACCACCACATAAGCATTCCAATGTTTCGTGATTTGTCAAAATGCAAAGTTGCTAATCTGATAACTGTTTATTGTTTTAACATGTAACACCGTCACAGTATCATCATAATATAGGAGGATATTCCCTAATATGTCACCTGCATGGAATAATCGTTTACACAGTTCTTAGACACGCAATTTACACATTTCATAAAACGTGATTCAAAGTAGTGTAACTGTGAAAAAATATTTTATTTTAAAACTTAATTTTCACTTCTTTTTTATCATCTCAGATCTGTTTTTATACTGTTATTCGTGTATGTACATATGTTTCAGTTTAGATTAGACAGATGATAGATAGGTACAATGTATCCAAAATACATCATTCAGGTTCAACAGCAGTAAACGGAAGAGCAGCTGCGTAGGTGCTGTTTAAAAGTCTTAATATTTCTGGATTCTGGCATAAAACCCAGCAAGCTTATTCATAATTATGCCTCATTTTTGTATTTTAATCTTTGCTTGTCTCACAAGCCCTATTGTCATACATGTGAGCAAAATAATTGAATTCAAAAATTGAATTAACCGTACCTATGGGTGAAAGTGTCATATATTTCTATTAAAGGTGTCGTTAAAGTAAGAATATATGAATAAGAGGAGTGCATGTTGGTGTGTGCACATTCAGTCCTAAGATCTGAAATTATTCTTCTAAATTTATTCTAGCATATCAGCAAAGTCTGATGGACTATTGAAAACTCTGCATATCTATAATGACTGTGCTCCATTCAAAGACCCTCCTTTGTGTTTCTCTCCTTAGTCATCATAAACAGTGACCAGGGACCCAGACTCCATAGGTTCTGGGAATTACATATACTGTAAGGTTCATTTGAAGTTGATTAATGCCAACACCAATTCCAGTTTACATGGGGGGTGGTGATAAATGTATTTATTGATCCATGATCATCAGAAAAAGAGAAGATTGTATTTTCTGTTATACAGTATATTTAAGGGCCTGTTAGAGGAAGAGATGTGGTTAACATTTCCATTAGTCTTAAATTCATTTGCAGTATGGCATAATTGGTCCTATTTTCCTTACTCTGATCACAAATCGTCTTTATTCACAGAAAAACTCCATGATGTTTGTCTTTTCTGTTGGCTTACATAACATGTTCATAGTCTGTTTTTAAATGTTACAAATAGTCTTTAGTATAATTCGAATTAATATAATGGAATATTAAGTCTGTCAGATGTGGACGTTTGAAACCAAATTGTATGTGATTAACATCTTAACAACTTTATGTCTGAAATTGGTTTTAATTTATGATGCTACAATACAATGTTATACGGACATGTATATATATGTTATATATTATTACATATAATATATATATATATATTATTACATTGTCTGTTTTATTGTACAGAACAGAAAAGTATGGTGCCTAAATGTATAAGTGTCAATGCCAGTATGAAATAAGACCACAGATTTATGTTTAAAACTGTACACTACAAATTAAAATGTACATTTTGTTATTTATATTCCAGTCACTTTTTTACATTTATCACTTTACCATACTTTTGTGAACATTTTGTAAACTTACAATATACCTATAAATTATGACAGTATATTGAACTTGCAACGCAAATTGATGTCAAATTTATTCTTCTTGCCCCCATATGTTTCTATTCCTCAACCTTTCTCTTTTATTTTATCTCTATTTTCCACTCATCCTCTTTCTTATCTCCCTTTATCCTCCTCCAGCTTTCATTTGACAGTAAAATATTAAGTAATATTATTCCTGTAAGGTTATTCTACTAGCCATGCTCAGGTATATCAGAACTGTACCATATCAAAGTGCACGTCTGCCTGTTATCATTTTCAGATATATAACTTCAAAAGTTGCAGTGAAAAGCATCTTTTGCACCATGCCCTGACATAGTTTTCACTGGATTAAGCATGTGTATAGATAAAACTGTCTGAATTGAAATAAATGTCATTTTGGAATGTGTATTGCTTCAACAAAATATTAAACATATTTATGATTTTATTCGTTTTATTAGTAAAGTGCAATAAAATGTCATCTGTGGTAACACTGTTAAAAGCAAAAGGCTCGCAGTGTAAATGATCAAGCACAGCAAGTTAAAGGGCTGCTGTTTGGAAAGCATTATTTCATAAAGCATAAACAAGCTTGTAAAAAGCTGCAGCTCCTTGACTGACAGTCCCCTGGGACACAGATCCTAAAGCAGAGGGGTGCCTGTGGATGATTTTCTGAGAGCTGCGAAGTGGGATCTAAATGCAGATCGTGGACTGCATGGGGAAGAGGATTGGGTGGGATAAAGCAGCAGGAATCTGAAGCAAAGGGTTTGATTGAAGGTAATACTGCTGGCTCCAACTTCATGAATCATATTGTCACAATGGACAAGACAATAGATTTTCCAGCAAACCTGAAGAGAACAAAAAAGTTAAGGTGACAGACACCTCTGCTAATATGATAAAATGGTAATTAGCACTGAGTGCAAATGTAGATCTTGTAAGTGTTCATTAGATAAAATAGCTCAGCATACTCCCAACAATACAAAATGAAGGGCTGCTGTGAAAATACTACTGTTTAGTGCAACACTGTCTTTTATAAATTTCTCTTTCATGAATTGCAGTCTCCCGCTAGAGGGGGCAGCTGACCACGGAAATATACAAAAAAAAACAAATCTCTTGTAACTCAAAGTGAGGAAAATTAACACTTTTGATGCGACTTTGTGAAGTTCAAGTGTACATGTGACAGTTATGTGACATACATTATGGAAGTAGAACTCTGAATTAATAAGGTAACATTTTGTATATTACATGATTCCTAGACAATACACATGTATCACCACTAACACTGCGACGTGGATATTTGCTAGATGTCAAGTTATATTTATTTATTTATTTGTTTGTTTGTTTATTTTTACAAATTAAAACTAGATTTCAAAACTGATTTACTTGGGCCTTAAAGTTTCCAATATCTCGGACATTGAAATGTTACGCAATATCTATCAACGTCTGCGCATACCCACTGAAATGAGCATAGGTCAATGTACATATGCTGCAGATTCAGTACAACCTGATAGTGAAGGGCAAAGTTCACTGCTGCAGTGGGAGATCGGCCGACTGTAATTGAAAGGTGGCATCAAACAGAACGGACTTAGGCATGCAGTGTCAATGTGGGTTTAACATAGTGCAAGCTGAATCCTTGGGTTCTTTTAAATCAGAGCTAGATAAGATTTTTACAACTCTGAGCTATTAAGTTCTCCCCAAGCGAGCTTGATGGGCCGAATGGCCTCCTCTCGTTTGTATAGTTCTTATGTTCTTATGACAAATTTCCTACCCAGAGATACAGGCAGACTGCGATATGTTTCTGTAGTTTCCATTTTGCAAGAGTACAATGACACAAGGCTGGGGTGGGTAATCACGTGGTGAGACTGTGGATAAAGAGTGGGGCGGACAGCATAATTTTTTTTCATTGCATGTCAAATTAAAAGTAGAAAACCATTTTACCTTCTGTGTTTAAATCAATCGAATCTTACAGGCTGTTAAGCCAATGAAATTTGACATGATAAGAGCTATCATAAGAACATGATTAAATCCATGATAATAAAAACAGATGGAACACGATAGCCATTCTTATATGCTTAACTGTTGCTTTCACCAGTATGTACCTGGTGGAGTATATTTTGCGATATGAACGTAATTTTTCCAACAATACTGCAGGACAAAGAATGAAAAAACATCATTCACTGAAGGTATAATTTGCAGTTTTAAAAAAACTAAATTCATCATGTGGTTTCCGTACTCTAAACTTATGCTATACAGCCCAAATCTGTGACGTCCCATTTGATTCAGGTGGCCAGGTAAGTAGGATGAATTACTTTGCAGTAGCAGATCTGGGATCATACAGCAGGTTGAACAGCCACACAACAGTGACAATAAATACAACATATAAGAACTTACAAGCGAAACCACAGTCCCCCTGTATCCGTGGGCGATACATTGCACCACAAAGGCGAACAATTTGCGGACCCCATCTATAAAGTAATCTTCGTGTACTTTCATACAATACTTGATAGATTATGCACAGCAATACATTACCAACATTAAAAACACTAATAATAAAGTAAATTGTATTTTAATGCAGGCAGTGGTGGGCAGGGTTCCGTTAATCCGCTAACTGCTAATTAGCGAAGCTAACTTTTCTTTAGTGAATTAGCATTTCCACTAAATCTGAACACCATTAGCAGATCGGTCTGCTAAATTTAGTTACGCTAACTGTCAATCCGCTAACAATTTACCGCGGCAAACAATTTTTGCAAGTAAAATGAATTAAGTTCAATGGTCAAAAACACTTGTAAATGCTGAAATCATACATGCTGAAATCCTGTCTGTTGTGAGCGTATTTGCAGCAGTTTATCTAGCGTGCTGTTGGGTGGTGTTAGCACAAGATCGGCACTTTTCCACCCGCATACAGGAACCTGACTTGAGCCGTACCGTGAACAGGGACTATTAACAGCGCAACCCCAGTTATCGTGAAGTAAAACCAAAGAGACGCTTATTTAGTGTTTCCACGATGTATATCATGATTTACTATGTGCATTTTATTTCCGCTAGCACATCTGTGAGAATCACCTTCTTATGCAAATATCAAATGTTAGCAGAATAATTAGCATAAAGTTTGCATTACAAATAACCCATTCCTTTCAGCTGAACTATAGTACTTTTTTAAGTAGGAGGTTGTAAATTCTCAAGGTCTGAGTTTTCCTGGAACACATGGCGATGTGCAGTACTACCAACAAAAAATAATATATAGAATAGATTCTTTTCCCTTCAGATAATCCATGTGCAGAATACGGGGGTATCTCCTTGCATTTCGGCCAATCAGATAGTTGTGACGCAACCAGATCAGTTTGGTCACGCGGTTATGGCTCGGGTATGGCTCAGGTATGGCTCACTTACTGTGCTACCGTAGTTCTTGGTAGCAGTGGAAGCCCGATGTAATTGGTCGATAACTTGTCAGACTTAAGGTACCCTAGTTTAAATGGATTTTATCTTCGTTTAATTGTATTTTGCCCAGTCAACTTGACTGAATAACAACACACTGGATCCCAGCTGTGTCTCCCCCCGCTAGGCACGTCTCACCACTCCCCTCCCGCAGGCAGACCCCTCTGAATACAGCCCGTGGCCCCCAGCAGTGCCAAGTTTGATTCTGTACACACAACTGAACCCTCCCAGGTGGGTGTCAGCTTATTGGCAGCACTACCTAGACCTGACCTGACTGCGGCCGGCAAAATAAGCTACAGGTGCCACCCACCCTATTGAGAGTCCAGGCCAGGGCAGTTCTCAGAAAATACCCTAGACCTGATCTTCCCCAACAGTCGTAATGACCGCCTGAGTTACCTGTCGGCCCCACTTTTAATGGGTCAGCGGGGGCAGCCGGACTGGCACACTTTTGGGCATTCAGTTGCTGAGAATTTCCCTTCGGGTCTGGCAAGTTGTAAAGCCCCGAACAGCACAGCAGAGTTTCAGGCTAGCCCAACAGGAAAAAGAGCAATGATATGCACCCAATACAGGAAGAGCGCACAACCCTCAGTCACACACGCATCCACACCTTTGCAGCCAAGGAATGAACCAACCTCGTGTCCTTATATCGCGGGTCCTGATCCCGTCTCTCACTGTTTGAGGCCTTTATATCTTATATCGTGGGTCCTGATCCTGTCTCTCAGGACTATATACCTCGGGTCCCAGACCCGTTTTGGCGAGGGGGACCTTCTTCCCTCGTTCCAATCCAGTTATTCGGGGTCCTGAATTCCCCAGGTCACTATCCCAGCTTTCCTACCGCTCGTCATTAAAGTGGGGTTGCCACACCAAGGACACTGTGGGGGTCTTGATCCCTCCTGAAGGTCCAAGGACACTGCGGGGGTCCTGATCCCTCCTGAAGGTCCAAGGACACTGCGGGGGTCCTGATCCCTCCGCTTCCTAAATTCCTATATTCTGCAAAGCACACACACACACTCACACACACTCCCTAGACAACAGACCTAGACAACTGACAACATATACAATTTTACACCTAAATGCAGACAAATGCAGGAAACCAAAACCTTAATACACACAAAATTAGGAAACCAGCACAGGCAAATCCTCCTCCGGCTCTTTTACAGACGGGCCACTGGACACTTCCAACTGCGTAATTTGATATAGCCAATATGCAGATTTTGCTATAACAGGCTCTGCTTACCTCTTCTAATAGGCGCCTTGCAGTTCTCTGTGTTCCAGTGGTCCACGTCAACCTGAGCCAAATCCTGCGGATCTCCTGCCCATCCCGGACGAGCCCCCAAATTTGTTGTGGTTTGAACTCTGCCGGGTCCGTTGATGAGTAGATATCCACACAGGAGATGTCGGAGGAGTTTGCAAGTGCCATAAGTTTATTTAGCAATCTGATTATAATCAGGGAGGGACTATCTGACATACATCCAGCATGTGCATCAAGTGGCTCTAGGGCACCTGTGTGCTCTGCTCTCTTATAACCTATTTGGGCTTCTCCCCCCTCTTGCCATTGTTCCTGCTACGTGGCAGCCA
>JABFEB020000104.1:1395892-1411791 GCA_019775895.2 Stomatorhinus ivindoensis
CGTTTGGACAGTGGAAAGCATAATCATTATAACCATAAAAATCAACATTTCAGACATTTTAAACATCACACATATTGCTCTTATCTCCCCAAAACCCCCTTTTCATGTCGCTCGTCATCCTCGTGCTGGGGTTGTCTGCCGACGAATCAGGTGCTGGTGTCTTCAATCAGCAGGGGTAGACTGCCCTGCTGATCCGCTCAGGTCAAGGAATTATTCTGCCCTTCTGCAGGGACCTGAGCTGCGTCTAGTTCTAGAACTGACGCTCTGAGTTACTTCCTGGAGGTTTTACTGGATCTCGGCAGTGGTTCTGCGTGGGGGTTCCACTGCTGCGCACTGGGTCCAGTGAAATCATGTGTTGCCTTTGCCTTTCAGCCGAATTGCATGCGAAATCATCTCAGTGACTTGGAAGGGGCCGGTCCACCTGGGCTCTGACCACTTCCGTTTGATGACCTTCAGGAGGACCGTGTGTGGTTTGGCTGGTTGATGATCTGGTCTCGCCACCTGAATCTGTTTGGAAAAATCTGCGACGAGATCTTGCAAACCCATCATAATATGCCCTCGGATTTTTTCTCCATTTTCATCGGGGGTCCAGGACACCCCTTCTGGGGTCCAGGAAAATGCCTGCCTGTCTGGAGCTCAAAGGGGGTGAACCCAGTCCCCCTGATGGGCGGTGTCCTGGGTCAACTTGCCACTCTCGGCCTTCCAGTTGCTCAGTAAATAGTTCATCATACCACTCAGTACTAGCCTTATCATAGAAGAGGGTCACATGAGGAGGGTCCGGTGGGTGCACATGGGGCTCTAGGAGCGAGATCCAAGGCCGCCACGTGGAGTAAGCCACCAGGATGCCAGTAGGGCGGGGCTCCAGTATGCCCCAGTAGATGTGAGCCAGGGCCGGACTCTGGACTGGCTGCACCAACCATTGTCCTGTGTCCTTAGTTATCCGACTAAGCAAGAGATCTTGCTTCGTGATACCGGCCCCAGTTGTATTTTCCATGTTCTGATGGACGAAGCTATAGACCAATAAAGAGTTGAGATCCTCCTGCCTAGTGTAAATGGCGCTATGTTTGTAGTCCCCAGCCAGCTTCAGTGAAGGCAAAATGTCAGCATGGGTCAATCACAAAATAGGATTTCTCAGAAAAATGCTTAGAAAAATCTCACACACAGAATATAATAGAAAGAAAATTTCAATGCAGATTTATTCCAGAGCCTCTACATAAATAAAATATGGCATGATAATCACTTTAGTCTAACAGACAGGATTAGAGTGTAAGCTCTCACTTTTAGAGAATTTCACTTTCTCTTTGGTTTCAGAGCCAAAAACCAAACTGAAGCTAATTTCATTTAATAAAAAATAGCTCTCAGGTTCCACTAATATTTTTTTAGTGGTTTATCAGTTTATTGTTGTGGAATTAAACTTTGGAGTTACCGGATTAGTGGTTATCAAAGCTAACTTTCTGGATAGCTGTGCCGACCACTGATTAAAGGTTACAGTATCACAGGATTGCCAACTGTGTCATATTAGCTCACCCAAGAAATCTTACAGCAAATCTATATTATTCCATTATAAACTGGGATAACATAGCTACATCAAATGCCCTGGGGATAGTTGGCAAACCCTATAGACTATAGACTATTAACTACAAGTTAACAAAACTGTTGCATACATGTAAATCTGTGTGCAGTCTGAAAATCTCACTCCAGTCAACTGGCCAAGGATGGCAACCCTGGTACTGTAACTGTCTCTCTCTGGAATGAAAGTGATTTTTGCCTATTTCTCATGATGGTAGAGCAATGGAAAAATGCTGTTTATCATGGGATGATGGAGCAATAAAAATGCTTTTTTATACCTCTCAAAAGATGAAGGAACAATGAACATTTTACTATCTTACCTTTCGGTCTGTGGCAAACTGCAGATTACTGAAACCACAGATATGGGGGACTGCTGTATACATAGATGAATAAAGTTTATGATAACAAACCAAAACAATACATAAGCAATTTGGGCTCAGACCACACAGGGTGGGGGTTAAGGCATACTGCTTTTGGACTGCCTTTTCCTACAAGAACTTCCTATTTTTTGCAAAACTGAAAAAGGACACTTCCTTTTCATCTTGTGGACTTGGTTCACATGATCATTAATTTCAAAAGCACCCAGTTCTTCTCCATTTGCCCCAGTGTGACTTTGTCTTCTGCAATGTTGTCATGCTCATTTTCACCACTTTCTGCCCTATCCCAACTCATACAAACTGATTCCACGTGCCGGCATCAAACATTTATTCAAGGTACAAGATTAAATCCTTTATTCTCATTATACATCACAGTAGAATGAGACTGGGATAGCAGCTCCCCGAGCAGTTCACGCAGAACACAAGACAGGACAAGACATGCAACATTGAACAATACGTACAAAATATGAAAATTTAGCACACGGTGGTTTGGTGCATTGGAGTTGGGAATCCTTAGTGAAAGTTCTCCCATGCCTGGTTACCACATTGGGGTAAAATGGCAACAATTCAAACAAAATGGTGCCTAGGGTGTTAGAAGTCACTGAGGAAAGTCGTGGCTCTACAAGGACTTGCAGGGAAGGTAGCAGAGTGCCAGTAATCTCCACTCTACCACTGTAGATCCCTGGCAGGCAAGTAGATGACCTACCTTTCTTGAGGTTGGAATAGGTTCCAAAGAGGAACCTTGAATGGGTACTTTGGAATAGTAGCTGAGCTACGCCACTAGACCTTCTGCTGGAGTGCCGTGTCATTGTGTTTGTCATCTTTGTCTTTTTCTGGGAGCATAAGGGGAGTCATGGAAATTGCTTGTGTCGGCAGGGGCTGTTGCGTACACCTGACAGATGAGTCACCATCTTGGGGGGAGCACAGTGTTCCACTGTTGTAGTTTGTGGCTTCAGTTGGCAGCAGTGCTAGGTCAGCCATACTAGCTGGCCTGTTTGGCTGTGGACCAACAGGCCAGGAGCATAGCTCTAGTTGTGAAACCAGCACCACATTGACAGGGGAGAGTGCAGTGGAAGCCAAGATCTCTGTTTTCAAGGTATTGTAACCTTCAGACACTAGGATGCCTATTCATGAAGGCAGAGAAAACATAACCAACTTACTTAGCCTTAACTTTCTCCCTGACATTCTCCCCATTGAGGGTCTAAAATTATGGAACAGCTAGCAGCTACCAGGTTAGCATTCCCTGTTTTCATTTCCTGTTAGCAATACTTTACTGAAAGCCATCATCTATAATACACTAAAGGTACCTTCATAGTGCATTGTAATTTTTAGTATAAGATTTAATAAAGCATTACAGCATCATCTATTGACAGTCAAAAGGCATTATAGTGTTGATTATACTACTTCATAAACTCGAATGAAGCTTACATATATAGTACACTATATGGTACCTTCATAATGCATTATAATGGTTAGCATAAAAAAAGCTTTGTTCTGCATTACAAGGTATCTATATTGCATTATCAATGAGAGCTTCATAAAGCATTCGTAATGCAAAATAAACATTTTCATAAATATTGGTACCACTTCAGAATAAGGCCTGTTATAGTAACTCATTAACAGTAAAAAAAATCATAAACTTCTTTATGATTGTCTATTAATGATTTACAAAGTGTTTCATAATTATTAACCTGACTATAAACCGTAGTCTTATTGTAAAATGATACCTAAATATTCTACCTGTGTTTATAATGCTTTATGAATACATTATGTGTTATTTATGTATTCATGGGTCCTTATAGACATGATATTCATAGTTAGTGTTATAACAACCATAGTAATATGAAAATTTGACTTATTCTCTCCATTATACACTGCTGGATTGCATTTTGACTGAAAGGAAAAGTGATTGATGAAATTTATTTATAATAATTATTATTAGAGTTATACTGAAATAACACTACTGATTGAGGTGTTGATATTTTTATCCATAAAGGTTAGGTATAAGAAGAATATAAAAAATGCAATTGCATTTGTACCTTTTTATTAATAATTTAATAAAAGTTAATGATTTACAGTCTTTCCAAATGAATATCTATGTTATACCAGCTTTTTATTATCATGACCAAAGAACTTTACCGAATCATATCTTAAATGTAATAATGAAACAAATTTCCACTTTTTAATTGCATTGTGTTTGTTTCAAGGTAGACTATCACACTAAATTCTGAAATGATCACAAACAATGAGCTGGACAACACAGAATATGTCTGTTAGACCTTTTTGACATAATCCTTTATCTTTATGGCTTATATTAATTTACTTGAAGCTAAAATTGTTACATTTTTTGCACTGTGAAAATCACTATTAAATAATATATTAAAGTGCATATAAGTATCCGTGTGTGTCTATGTGTGTATTAAAAAAATTATAAGATAAAAAGACAAAATAGCAGAAACAGGAGTTAGAAAAATAAAAACTGATATTCCCTGCAGTTAATATATATTGTATGTAATATGTGTTCACACACCTTGTGCTTAACATGCTGGTGTGAGATAGCACTGACCTACTTAGTCTAAAAATTATTGGTCCCACACACCTTTGAGCCCTTTATCAGGAGTGTATAAATTGTGAGTATGAACAGATTTCACACATTTTCCTGTGATTTTCACATGCAACAGGTAAGTTTTCACTTGATATTTGCCCTGAATACTTTCACAATTTTTGACCAACAAATGATTTTTAATAGACTTTATTAAATTAAACTATCTATGGGCTGACATATGTGATCCGGTTTGTTTATTTCCTTTTGCAAAAATCTTAAATATTATTGTCCCTTCCAGTAGTATACCAGCATCTAAAGCGTCATGAACAAGATCTTTTTCCTTGCAGGTATGATTTAAAAAAATGTATTTACTTATTACTTTTTTGTCCGTAAACAATAAGCATATCTTGCTCCACTTAAAAAATATTTTTTTATTAAATGTTACTTGTCTGGTATTAATATATTTGCGTGCATCTTTAACGTGAAGTATAATGAGCCTTTCTCCTTCATGTTGTTCTACCATGAAGGTCTTAGCCTGCTGCTGTGCATAAACATTGGTGAGTTCACTTACTGCATCCCTTTCATTGCACAAACACGAGCAGAGAGACAATGGTAACAGCAAAAATACACAGTAATGACTCAATTACTAATTAAGTACTAATTATGAACAAATATAGCTAAAAGATGCATCATGATTTATTAATGATGAACAGTTGTTCCTTCAGTAGTTCACAAAGGTTTACAGAATTAATGGATATACTGTAGTGACAATTACAGTAATTGCTTGACATAAAATAAGCATCACAATTCATTAATGATGAATTAACATGAGATAATTATGAAACTAAGACTTAGATTGTGGTTAATTATACATGAGCAATAGCATAATACTATATTATTTGTGCCCCAGGTAAAGTGTTACCATTGCGTTTATTATAGTGTGTATTGCAAACTGAAGTTAAACTTCATGGTGTTGCCATCTTATCTGCACCATGTATGTTCTCCATTGTCAGCTGCCTCCACTAAGCTGGTGTGCTACTTCACCAACTGGTCCCAGTATAGACCCGGCAGTGGAAAATACCTTCCCGAAAATGTGGACCCGCACCTCTGTACCCATATGATTTACGCCTTTTCTGTCCTTAACTATAACAATGAGATTGTTACCTATGAGTGGAATGATGAGACTCTGTACAGATCTTTTAATGCTCTAAAACAGAGGTAGGTTTCAAACTGTTCTACTCTTTTTCTATTTTTGTCATATATATTTTTATATAAATGTGCTTACAAATTACAAAAATCGTCCAACAGAAACCCACAACTCAAGACACTACTAGCTGTTGGTGGTTGGAACTTTGGAACAAGCCAGTAAGTACTTTCATACAAGTACAATGTGCAAAATTAGTTTTACATATTAGAAAAAAAATATTTTTTATAAATATTTCTATTTGCCCATATTTACAAGATGTGCCTAAAATATTAAGTTATTTTGCACAAAATTATTTTAAAAAGTAGTTTAATCTATTCTTTAATTCCTGCTCCCTCTCATCTTCCAGGTTCACCATCATGGCTTCTACTGCTGCCAATCGCCAGCGATTCATCCAATCCACCATCAAGTTCCTGCGCACCTATGGCTTTGATGGGCTGGACCTGGACTGGGAGTATCCTGGGGCTCGAGGGAGCCCCCCAGAGGACAAACCGATATTTACAATACTGTGCAAGGTCAGTCTTAGCATTACAGCATCTTTGCCATCTCATAATATGCATGCCAAACGAAGAGTGATGCTTTAAGCTGCCAAAACAAATATGTACAATAATATAGACAGATAAATAACGCATTAAATAAGAGGCCTTTACATCAGCTCTGTCCAAGCTATATTTTAAAATAAATTTGCCCTGTTCTTTCTAAATTAAACTACCCAATGCAGGAGATACATGCAGCTTATGAGCAAGAAGCGATTGACACCAGACGTCCAAGGCTGCTGTTCACAGGTGCAGTGGCAGCCGGAAAGGGAAACATCGATGCAGGTTACGAGATCAGCAAGATCGCCGAGTGAGTATCAGAACATACCCACGGCCATGCTACCTGTAGCGTGAAACAAAAAGACATTTTTTTCTGAACCAAACGATTGCTGGAGTCCCCGGGTGTTTTTTCATGCAAAATTACCAATGTACCAACGTGCGTTTCAGGTACCTGGACTTTATTAATGTGATGACCTATGACTTTCATGGAGCATGGGACAGCTTCACTGGACACAACAGCCCTCTGTACCAGGGATCCGCTGATAATGGGGAGCACATCTACTTCAACACTGTGAGTAAAACACAGAGTAAATACTCTGTGTTTCAAAGCAGAAGTACACTCTCCCCTTCACCCAACTGACTGATTTCCAGACTGTTATCACCAGCTCATGTGTTTATTGTATGTTTTCTCCCCAGGATTTTGCCATGAGATACTGGAGAGACCAAGGTTTTCCAGTAGAGAAGCTGATGATGGGATTTGCCACGTACGGACGCACGTTCCGCCTGACATCAGCTGATAACGGAGTTGGAGCTCCGGCTAGTGGGGCAGCTTCCGCTGGCCAGTACACCGGGGAGGCTGGCTTCTGGTCCTACTACGAAGTAAGTGGAGAGCAACAAGCCACTCACAGCAAACATTACTAACATACTTTACATCAATGACTACTAGCTATTACTAACATACTTTACATCAATGACTACTAGCTATTACTAACATACTTTACTCTAATAACTACTAGCTATTACTAACATACTTTATCCTAGTGACTACTAGTTATTACTAACATACCCTACTCCAGTGACTTCTATAGCTATTCCTGACGTACTTTACTCCAATGACTACTAGCTATTACTAACATACTTTACTTCAATGACTACTAGCTATTACAATCATACTTTACTTCAATGACTACTAGCTATTACAATCATACTTTACTTCAATGACTACTAGCTAATACTAACATATTTTGCTCTAGTGACTACTAGCCATCAAAAACTGAATTCCAATTTTTATAAACTCTGTATTTTTCCAGATCTGCTCTTTCCTTCATGGAACCAACCTTCAATGGATTGAGGAGCAGAAGGTTCCCTATGCCACCATCGGGAATGAGTGGGTGGGGTTTGACACCAAAGAGAGCTATGACACCAAGGTACCATCAAAACCAGTTACTTTATTACTAGAATAATATTAGAATTTTAGCCGTATAAACCACATGGTCCTGCCCTGACAATCCCAGTGAGTTTGAATATAACCTTTTTATTAGTTTGCTACTGATCTCATAAAAAAGGATACTATGTTATTTACAGTAGCTGTAATGACAGTCTGGAGCCAGGATCAGGGGAAAATCAATACTATTTACACAAGGCTTCTACACTGAACTCCACTGTAAAATTTTCCTCGATGGTGCAGACAGTCAAGCAAACAAATGGCTTACAATGGATTACAAACTGACCACAGCGTGTACTGTGATGGGCTGTCAGGGAAGTCTAATGTATGAGTAAGAAAGAGCCCCTGGACAGTATGGTTACAAAACAAGAACCAAACAATAAATAGGGAAATAGTTTCCTTCAAAGAAATAATGGACGTATTATTAAAATGATGGACAGCTGCCCACACACTGGGAATTCTGTCCCACTAGAGAGACCAGTGCCTGATTGCCTGGAGTGTCAGTAGGCACAGGGTCTGGCTTCTCTCGCCATGCATGTGGGACATTTCCCAAACCTCTGAAAACTAACGGGACCAGTTTTCTTGATTATGCTTTGACTTCAAACTACATCCGTGCCTCCAAGCCCAGTAAAAGTTTATTCCACAGTAAAAGGTTAATGATAATTTAGTACCTATTTGCATCATGACATTAATTATCACTCTTTTACAGGTTCGCTATCTTAAGGATAATAATTTTGGAGGGGCTTTCCTTTGGGCTGTTGACCTGGATGACTTTGCGGGGCAGTTCTGCGGACAGGGGCCCTATCCTCTGACCAGTCACTTGCGCAATCTTCTTAACACAGGTAAAACAGCACCATCCATGAAAAGGTTTCTCAGCAGGAAATGGAACATTTTGGGAAACAGTAGGAAATTGACAGAACATTGGCAGAGAACAGACTGAACTGGATGCCACACACATGCACATAGACACACCATGGACAATTTAGAGACATCCCCTAACTGCATGTCTGTAGACTGTGGGGATGAGCTGTACTATGCTGGCAAAGCATGGCATTAATCATTAACGCTGAACTGATTGGGTGTGATGATATCGAGGGCAGGATGATCATCTAAAGCCTCCAGGTTTAAAATTTGTGGGAAATTTGTTCTTTTTGTGTGTGAGTTCACTTCTACAGTGCATGCAGTTGGATCGATGACTGTAAACAGCCCTTACTTATGTGTCATTACGTTGCATATCAACTTAATCCTGATTGGTCAGATACCTCGTGTCATGCCTGAATTGGTGGGAGGTTCATATCACTTTGCTCATTATGATACTGTGATGCACCTTGAACGTTAAACATTAATCCTTTGGTAGCCTGCCTTACTTTACTTACAGTTTCACCATTTTGTGAAATTCTGCTTTGACAGAGCTGCCCATCCTGCCAAGCCCAGCTCCAGTTACAAGCACTCCCAGCAAACCCTTACCTTCCAATGATCCCTCCCCACCTGAAAGTGGCTTCTGCGCAGGCAAAGATGATGGACTCTACGCTAACCCAGAGAATACCTCCACTTTTTACCAGTGCTCGAACGGACACACCATCCTCCATACTTGTAATGGTGACCTGGTTTTCAATGAGTCATGCAGCTGCTGTGACTGGCAAAAGAATTAAAATAATAAACAAATAAACTCACATGGCAGCATAAAACTATGTCTGTACTTCTTTTACCAAACCAGGTGTCCCATAGAACTTAACATGCACTTTGTGACGCTCATCAAATCATTCTGTGGCTTCAGTGAGTCACTGACTTGAGGTACAGAACAGTCCTGTATATAATTACCATTGTATTACTTTTATATATTATTGTTCTGACTTACCTACAAATTCAACTTGAAGACAGACGTAGGGCATACTTGGTAAACAGGTTGTGTTTAATCATCATTTAGTTTGGTATCTGTAATTTCACAAATGGGAGGTTAATTTGTATGACGCTCATTATTCCACTGTTTTTATAGGACATGAATCGTATTTAGTGTTTTAGCATTAACTCTTTCCACTGGGCATATTACCCTCACTTACATTGTAGGAATCATTTTCTTATGACAAGTAAAAGATTAAGTCAGAATATCAGAGGATACCTCTAAATTTAGTCATAACACAAAATTAGTGTTTCACTGCATACAAAAGGAATCAGTTTTACAGACTTTATTGCCATTGACTACACTAGTAATCTACAAAAATATGCTTTTAATTTAGTTCTTGTGTATAAGATATGTTGCATAGGGCATTAGAAAATATTTCTACATGCCATAAAACAGGATTCCCCAGTTCCTGTGCTGCAGAGCCATCCAACACAGTTTGCATATCTCCCTGTTCAAACAGCTACTAAGCCTGGTAATTACCTGATTTAGATGTGTCTGAGCAGGGAAACCTACAAATTCTGGCCCTCCATGACTGGACGTGGGGAACCCTTGAATTATGAAACTGAACTTAGAAAATAAATCACTGAAACAAATCTCGCTTTCTTTTAATCTGCTTCTTTCATAAGAGTAACAAAGCGTACATGATGTGCGCCTCAGGGGTGTAAGATGTTTTGGAGGACTTCTCAAAGAATTTCTCTTTTGACTTGCAAGATGAAGTTCAGGCGTACTCTCGGTCAAGTTCTCAGGCCGTGTTACACCTGCGTATGGTCTGCTGGACCATAGAGAATACTACACATCAGAAGAGCAGCAAAGTAAAATTCAGAGGGACGTCTCTGAGCTTCCAAAGACTTATGTAGGTACCAGAACCACATCTTCTACATGTCCAAAATTTCTGTTCCATCGGTTTCTCTCTTGATCACACACCACCACAACACTCTATGCTTTTCAGCAAATCTTCATTGATTAGCTGAAAGCAGGCATCATCTCCTCCATACTCTTCTCTTTCTTGCTTGCTTTCCATCCTCTTATTTTTACCTTGTTTCATGTACCATTTTGTATTAATGATGTAATGGTGGATTCCCTCACACTTGTCAAGTGCCTCGGGGCAACTAAAATTCATATATTGTCTTAATCTTGTCTTTTATTGCATCATTTTTATGCAACTGTGGTACAATTTCATGGTGTGCAAAAAAAACTTGAAAAATCTGAAACTTTAATTCCATAAATCAGAAAGTTTCTAGTTTTGGAGTATACTTGCAGAAGAGTTGTAAACATGTTTTTGTTAAAATAAAATGTTGGCATTATTTAATTCTTAAATTGAAGTCACAGGAAATGGGGGAAGGTCATGCCAAGGTATTCAAATTTTGCTTTTCAGAGAGTGTGAGAAATATATTTTTTAAATTATTAATGCGCACACCAATGTAATTTTTACATTTTTATTACAAGCATGGGATGGTGAATTAGTTGGTATTCTTCCACTTATTCAACCTTTACTATCAAGCTCAAAGGACAAGACTTCTGTGAAAATTAATGCAGCTCATGTAATTAATTATCTGCTGAAGTCTGTGAAGGTCTCTCTATACAGAGCTAGAAAGTAATGATATACATGTAATCTTGATTACACCATGAGTTATTCTATACTTTGTAGTTTTAATACTTCTGTGATTCGTAATCAGAACCGAAAAGCATTTTTAAAATACTCATCCCAAACTGTTCATGTATTGCCCTTACCCTTTCATATAGGAAGGTTCCATTAGTCACAAAAAAATTACATTCTTATTAAGTATTTTTATCACATGACCTGGATTTTAAACATGAACAGTGTGTCTGTAATACATGAAAGTAATACATTCTATGATTCAATTGGGCATTCACAGCACTGTAGATTATCTTAAATAATTGCTCTCTGTTGTTGCTTTAGATGGGAATAAGTATGGAAACCTTCCTTTGAAATGTATGGACCACGCAGCCTGTGCAGCTCTGTGTTGGAGAAATGAAAAGTAGCCTTCAGAGGTTTTACATTACGATGGATCAGAAGGCGATTCCCAGCAGGACTCAGACTGTAATAGAGGCTTTCCTCCAAACCACAGTGTGTGACACATGTACACTACATGACAAATGTGCTGGGACACCTGGCCCTTACACCTACAGGAACTGTAGCATGACATACCATTCTAAATCCATAGGCATCAATATGGAGTTAATCCCCCATTTGCAGCTATAACTTATATAATCTGCCACTTCTCCTTAGGCTTTCCACAACATTTTGGAGTGTGTCTGTGGGAATTTCTGCCCATTCATCCAGAAGAGCGTTTGTGAGGTCAGGCACTGATGTTGGATTGAAGGCCTGGCTTACAATCTCCATTCTAGTTCATCCCAAAGGTGATCCATAGGACTGAGTTCAGGGCTCTGTGCGCCAGTCAAGTTTCTTCCACACCAAACTCACCCAACCATGCCTTTATGGACCTTGCTTTGTGCACTGGGGCACAGTCATCCTGGAAGAGAATAGGACCTTCCCCAAACTGTTCCCACAAAGTTGGAAGTACTGAATTGTCCAAAATATTTTGACATGTGTACCAAATACTAAATGTCCATATAACTCTGAGAAAAGGCTTTTTTGTGACAAGTTGAGTAAATACCATGTATTTTGATGAGCACGACCCAAACCCCGGACAAGCGGCAGAAAATGGATGGATGGATGGATTGATGAGCACATGAATTCACTTACCCTTGAACACAGAGGCCTTTACACTGTTTTGTGTTAATGACGACATTTACCACAGACGATTTGACAAGCACTTTTCAAATACTTCTCAGGACAAGGTGGAGTATTTTCCTTATTGTCATTTCTTTTAATTTTGTGGAAAGTGCAACGTTTTGTAGGGGTAGTGCTACTTTTTCAATATTTCAAATATTTTACTTAAGGGCAAGGTTTTGCGGTCGACTGCTTTAATAAATGTTTTGATATTTTTGATTTTATTGATTTCAGTTTTTCTTTCAAGGAATATGTCCTCATTAATTGTTCTGTAGAACATTCCACAAAGCTAAAAAAAACAGTTGTTAAGAATCCTTTTACAACACTGAATGGGTTTAGTGTTAAACAATTAAGTATATAAAAATGTACATTTTCAACAACCAAAACAGTGTAATATAATATTAAAAGTAAATGAGGGGTGGATGTTAAATTTCAGAACTTTACAGACTTAATTCAACTTGAATGTGACGTTAATATTTTTACACTGGTGTAAGTGTAATCTGTACACCATATAGTGTAGGACAATATAAATAATTTCTCAGTTTTTAATTTAACTGGAATTAAGGCCTTTGCTCAAGGATCCAACAATGAAAGTCACTGCAGCTGCCTCCAGGGATATTCAAAGTGAATCCTAACAAACCCACACCTCTTCACCAATCTGGAGAACGTTTCCCAAAAGCGATCAATCTTAGCAAATTACAAACAAGACACCGAATAACATTGGTAAAGAACAAGTGCAATCCACTCACTCTATTCCAGAGTTAACAAATGAACCTTAGGCATCAATTTGTTGGCTCCTCCCGATCCTCCGTGTAACAAAAGCACAGACTGTCTATAAATGGAATGTCGATCAAAGGTTATATGATTGTCACACCAATCATAATCATAAATAATAATTTACATTTACAGCATTTGGCAGACGCCCTTAGCCAGAGCGACTTACATACAGTAAGTGCTTTAATACTCTACAATGAGACTCTACAATGAATTTCCTCCCAATAGTAGCTCAATAAAACCAAGGATATGCATACCATTGACATAATACTCTGTTGAGAAAGTGCAGGATTTTTTTTTTTTTAGGAAAAGAGCTCAGAGTATAATACCAGAAGTGGTAATTGAGGTATTTCTAGAAAAGGTGTGTTTTAAGTCGTCGTTTGAAGATATACAGTGACTCAGCTGTTCGGACATCGAGGGGGAGTTCATTCCACCAACTTGGTGCCAGAACTGAGAAGAGCCGAGAGGTGTGTCTTCCTTGTGCCTTGAGGGGTGGTGGGACCAGTCGAGCAGTGCTGGACGATCGGAGAGATCGTGGTGCAGTGCAGGGTGTGATGAGATCTTTTAGGTAGGATGAAGCCAGGTCATTTTTGGCTTTGTATGCGAGCTTCAGTGCAATGTTAGGCAGCAAATTACAAATAACAAGAACAGCAAAGCAACATTCAGGGGGAAATCTTCCCATGGACTTTTCAGACAAAAAATCAAAAAAAAAAAAGTCTGACTGATGGCAAAACAAAACAAATGAACATGCAAAATAATAACCCTACACTACCTTACTTCAGTGGTCATGTGCAATTAAAATCGTCTGTGAAACAGGATGAATGTGCAATATCCTAACTGTGCAACAGGATAATATGTGCAATAGTCTAAATGTGCAATATTATATATGGACAACATCTGCCTTCTATGCAGCTATGCAATAATTTGCAGTACTTATCGTATTTATTTATAAAGTTCTTTCATAAGTTCTTGATCAGTACTTATATTTAAATTTCTTCCCTTTGTGTAGATATTACCATCGTTTTTCTTTTTTCTGCAAATAAGTGTTCTATTTACTTGACTCTGAGAGAGCTCCGCACAAGAATTCCAGTATGCCTGTAATGTTGGTTTTATGCACAGATGGCAAATGAAATCTCATATCTCGTATCTCGTTGTGTACGCACCAGAATCACCAGAATCTTCCAGATGCCCAAATCACCCTCTTCAGTAGTGTGTGGTACCTCTCCTCAGTCAAGGTTTGGGGATTCAACACTGGAGTCAGCAGGTATTATCTAAGAGGATACCTGCTAATTCCCAATAACCAGCCACCAGCAAACACACCATCCTTTGCCATCTGACACACTCCAAAGCTGGACCAGATATAAGCACCATCTGTACTCCTAGACCATTTGGCGACAATGTCTGTAAAATGTCCTTGATGGTTGCATATCACCTGGACATTTAGGCCTAGTGCCTAGTTTTCCACAGGCACAGGTGGGATTCAAGGGGCTACAAACATGAATAGGGTTGAGCATAAACAAACAGGAACTGTAAATTAACAAGATTGCATGGGATCAAAGTGTGAGGAATATAACAAGAACAGGCACAGGCAACAGAAGGGAACGACCGGACTGGGGAACGCAGAACTGGGAAGCAGTCACGCACATGATAGGCAGGCCCAAAAGACATCAGGAGACTAGGCTGGAGCTAACAGGACATCAGGAGACCGGGCTGGAGCCAGTGGGACACCTGGAGACTGGGCTGGAGCTGGCAGCACATTACAAGACCTAGAACTGGAGTGATTAACATGAGGGCAGAAACAAGAGGTTACACAACTTCAGTAACAGGTAACAGGCGTGGCTTGTTAGGGCCACGCCAGGGAGGAGACAGGAGGATCAGGTGGAAGAGGCAGGCAGGATGTGACACAATCTCTGGGTCTCTGTGACAGGACAGCAGGCAAAAGATCAAATAAAGAACAACATAGAAAATAAAGACTGGGTTGGAGCACTTGCAAATTTATGAGCAAGATTATGAACTACTCTAGTTACCAAGGGATTCAAGACACAAATAATTAATGATTGAGCTTAAGAGCTAGATAACGAAGTACTTAGTGTTACAAAGCTTTCAGGAAACGCGTGCCTGTTTAGTTCCCTTCCATCCCCTTTCATTTGCCTCCAGCAAATTGCAGAACATTCGAAGTAGGTTGCTACACACATTGAAAGACTGTAGCCTTCTCAAAAGAGCTTGATCTGCCCTTGCTTATAGAGAGCAATGTTTCTCAATCTGGTCATTGGGGAGCCCTAGGCAGTCCATGGGTCTGCTCGACCCCAGCTACAGGGGGAGCAAAAATGTGGATTGCCTGGCAGGGAGCTGGGAGGGGGCAAAAAAAGAGTGTCTGGGGGGTCCCTGAGGACTACCTGTACAGTTTGGTAATATAACAATAGGTTTTGACATTAAAAAAACTGACCAATCTCGAAAAGTAATTGGACAATTGACTCAGATGGCTGCAAAAAAAAACAAGGCTGCATGGGCTCTTCCTTCATTAACTTGTCATCAATTAAGCAGTTAAAAGGTCTGGAGTTGATTCCAAGTGTAGCGTTCGCATTTGGAAGCTGTTGCTGTGAACACACAGCATGTGGTCAAAGGAGCTCTCAAAGGAGGTGAAACAGACTATCCTGAGGCTGAAAAAAAGAAAATATCCATCAGAGAGATAGCAGAAATGTTAGGAGTGGCCACATCAACAGTTTGGTACATTCTGAGAAAAATAGAGTGCACTGGTGAGCTTGGGAACTCAAAAAGGCCTGGACGTCCAC
>JABFEB020000104.1:1421258-1441481 GCA_019775895.2 Stomatorhinus ivindoensis
TGGCCCATGATGATGACTGGCTCATAAGCCGATTTAGATTACCTAGATGTGTGCTTTTGGAGCTATGTGCTGAACTGGGTCCAACCCGATGGAACCGCGCAATCCCGGTACAAATACAAGTACGGACGACCCTGGGGTTCCTTGCAACTGGCTGTTACCAGTGGGAATTAGCCAACAGGTATATGTTATAATTAACAATAAAACTGCGAATTTGTGCTAAAGCTTGTTTAGGAAATACAATAATAATCTATTGATACATTCATATATCCATTTTCCAAACCTCTTATCCTTGTGTTTAACTGTATTCTAGGATATCTGGGATATCACAACCATCACTAAACTCAATAATACCTGTCATTTTTGATGGGATTATTAAAATGACTAGTACAGTAGATACATTAAATTCCCTTACACTGTGGAAGAACAGGGCAACATCAACAGGCAATTTGCAGCATTGTCCGGTTTCCCAAATGTAATCGGCACAACTGACTGCACTCACATTGCAATAAGGGCATATGAAAACGAATTTATTTACATGAATAGAAAACATGCACATTCTATAAATGTGCAAGTTATTTGTGACACTGATATGGTCATGACAAACGTGGTTGCACGATGGCCTGATTCAACACGACTCGTTTATTCTGGAACACAGCAGTGTAGACCAGACTGCAGGCTGGCGCTGTGCGTGATGGCTGGCTTCTTGGTAAGGTGACAAAAATATTGTGTAATTTATACTGTAACTATTCATTGTTCATGCATTGAATGTTATGAAACGCAGGTGATAGCGGCTACCCTCTGAAGCACAGACTCCTCACCTCCCTTTCAAAGCCCCAGAGTACACAAGAAAATCGCCATGACGATTCTCACGCTTGTGTGCGCACCGCTGGGGAGCGTGCGATTGGCCTACTGAAATGCAGATGGCAATGTTCGGATGCATTAGGTGGCCGGTTGTTATACCAATGGAAGCCCGTTTCCGCCACCGTGGGAAAAAAAAATATGTATAATTTAAGCCGAAATTTTGACTTATCTTAAAATAATAACTAAGTCGAAATTTCGAGATATCTCAAAATAATGAGATAACTAAGTAGAAATTTTTAGATAATATCTCGAAATAACAAGATAACCAAGTTGAAATTTCAACTTATATTTTTTTTCCCACAGTGGCAAAAACGGGCTTCCATACACACAAGCACATCTATCTCGGTTTCAGAAAAAATTCACTTCTTACTTTTCCCCTCGGTTGCCATGATGCAATTTTTCAGGTTTACATCAGATGCTTAAATATGCATGAGGTGCTTTGCATTGACCATGTATGGTTGAAGGGGGGTGCGAAGGGGGCAGAATATGCGGCAAATCCATGTGTATACAATACCAGGTAGTGTGCGATTTATAAAGCTTATATTGCTTGGAGGTGTGCGTGCGCACGTTTTCATAAATCTTACTTGTTCTTTGTGTACGTCATTTTCGTCTTTTGAGCGCACGTACACTTTTAGTTCTACGCAAAGTTTTATAAATGAGACCCCAGGAATCATTTTTGTAGCCAAAAAGGTGTTTTACAGGGGCTTTAGTACTATCTATACAACTATGTTGTTCTACTGGGACCTGTGAAGAAAATATGAGCACAAGCATCCCAGGGCTTGGTGTGTGGAGTTTGGTACGAGAAAGTTGTTCCTACATTAAACTACTCACTGCAAAGTATGTGGATTATCTTCAGTAACTGGGTCATGATTTCTGGTCAGAGAAATCGCTTTTGGATTTTTCGAATGTACTTTTTTTGCCGCTTTAATCACCACAGAAAGAATGCCATTCACTCCCATTACATTCAAGAGAAGCCCGACATTTCCAGTAACACCAAAATGAGAACAAGCTATGTGGATAAAAAGAAGTAAAGCCCCTTTAAAACACACTTTTTTTAGTGCGGGCGTAAACTGCCCATTTAAGCTGAAATAAAAATGTCTTCCAGTGCACAACACTAACCTCTTTGTGTCCCCTGGTTTAAACCAGACAGGGGCAAAGCGGTATATGTTTTTGGTCAGCGTAGTGTAATGACGACTGTCTGTGTTTCCGATGCACAACCCTAGACAAAAAAAAAAAAAAAAAAAAAGTGCAATGACCATGTATATGGGTTACAACTCTGCTGATCAGAGATTTAACTTGCCACATGAGTGGCTGAGCAGCAAATGGCTTGGATCTTTAGGCAGTGTGTACCTGGGGCCACTGCCACGTGTGGAAACATATCCAGCACCGTTTTCTTGATCAGCTGGTACCCAAAGGACTCGTCATCGTAGGCGCTTACGGGCAGCGGGTCAAATCCATCCACCAGCTCAATATTCACTCGTTCGTCGTCCACCATCCCGTTGATTAGCTCTAGTACCTAGGATGGAAAGCTGAACGTCATCTGCTCGCGTGTGCTTCTGCTAGCCAACACTTTCTCAGACCGACTGTCCACACATAATACAAGGAGAAATATGGTCTATCGTGTTCAGTATTACGTAGATGAAAACAGACACCAGTGGTTTAACAGCATTTTAGCGAATACCTTATATTACATTACATTTAGGTTCAATGGACGCTGAGTGGTGTTAATGAAAAGCAAGCGGAGACAGGATATTATGAAAGCAGGAAAGAAAGAGTAACAATGTACAAGAAGCCAATTTCGTTTTCATTATCCCATTCATTTGCCTGGTTCAGGGATTTGAAACTATTCTTTTGAAGCAGAATTTCTATATCAGCCCTTACCAGGAATGCTTGGACACAGTAACACCACCTTCACGCATCAAAGCTCTCGGGTACTTTTCCCGTCATTCTCCAGTCACCAGTTATCCCACTTAATGAATTATCTTACCCTGTGGTACCTCTATGGAACTCTGCCTTAACTCATCCCATCAACATTTTTGTTCCCACCCTCTAATCCAGCAGTGATGCGGAAGATGGGGGGCTACTCACCTCCTGTACTGTCTGTGCAGGGTGGATGCGGAAATTCACAAACGCCTCTGCATATGGAGGTATGATGTTAACCTGTAAAGAAAGGAACCTAGAGGAATCATCACCGACCCCTGACAATACACACAAGGGTTATCTCCATGCTGGCAAACAAAGGCCACAATCATAGATATGAAGAAGGTCTCCTGACATCTATTTACTCTGAATCCCATGCATGAGCAAATGCGATTCTGAATAAATGGATGTTATATATCTCAAAACTAGCTTGATCTGTGAACAGCCATAATTACTACAGCCTGGAATTTGAGAGGATGGAAAAATAAAACTTTCTATATACCAGACAAATTTTTTGTCAAACAAAAAAACAGGAAGATGTCAAAAGAGTAAAACAGTCAGGCTTAAGGACTCTTTTAAGCTATAAGCTTTAGGTTAAACAGAGGTTACCGGTAACAGTATATAAGTAAACAGTAAGAGTAACAAATGCGAGGAAATAACTGGTATGTGGCAAGAGGGTTGATAATGCAACAATGAACACGTGCAAATTTCAGACAAATACAATGTAGCACCTTAACCCCTCCGTGGAACATGGAGACAGCAGTGGTCGTACGGACAAAAGCATTCATTTCTGGCCTCCTTTCCATTATCCTGCAGAGATAACAAAGCCAGAGAGGTTAGTGAAGCACCTCATCGGAAAAAGATGATACCATTCCATGCGAAACTGTAATCACCTTCCAAGCAGAGGAGAAAACAGCCACAAGTTGGACATGATAAACTTCAGCGGGAGAGCAAACTGTTAAGAGAAACCACAGTAAGTGACTGTAGAGCAGACAGGCAAACACAAAGCCGGCCCCTCTGTATTACTTTTGGTACAGTCCGGTGATACAGTGTAATGTCAGTCAGTAATATGCCATTATCATTGTGGACAGCTGAGATAGGGGCTCAGGACCTCATATGAAAAGCCTGACCTTGTACGCAAGATGCTCAAACGTGCTGCGCTCGGGACCGTAGCCAAACAGCATGGGCATAGGATTCTTCTCAAGTCTGGGAAAAGACACGGCTTTCAGCCATGAAGTCATTCCAAGGAAATGGCGCCCTCTAGAGCTTCAACTGCTATTAAATATGTACACCTTAGAGTGTACATATAATAGATAACCTTAGATCAGTGGTTCTCAGTTCCCTTCCTGGCGCCCCCCTTGCCAGAATGTTTTCGTTCCAACCCTACCTTAATAGACTAAAGGGCTTCACAGACCAAACGCGGCGCGCATTGCGCTGCGCTCTGAAACCCATTATTTCCTATGGCTTGCGCGGCGCAAGGACGTTTTCGCGCTGCATTGAGCGGATACCGCTGTCGTTTTGACTGGATGTGCAAATCTCGCGGCGTGCACAACGCATGCCGCGTTTGGTCTGTGAAGCCCTTGACACTGGTTACAGAACAAACGAGGCATGCGCTGTGCGCGCCCAATTTAAAAAAACAAAGGCGTTCGTTAAACGCGCTGTGCTCGCGCGGGGCTTCTGCGCAAAGAGTAGGCGTGGTTTTCAAAACTCTCCTGTCGTTTCGGCTCGCGGTCAGTAGTGAAGATATATATTTCGCATTCAAAAAGATTCTACGTTTGTGTGATATATTGTCTGTGTCTGAGTTCCCAGAGCTTTAAGTTTTCACTCTAATTCGATTTCTATTGATCGCGCGACAATGCGTCACAGCGCTCAGCAGTCAAAGTTCATCTTTGACCACAAAGATGGAGCGCAATGTAATGCTCGCCGCGTTCGGTCTGAAACCGGCTTTAGCCTATTAAGGACCATCTGAGCCTGATTAACCATAATAAAAACAACAATATACACAAATAATAAAACAGTAAGTTGACAGCAGTAAACTATGCACTAATAAACAATGAGCCATTTAAAAAATATATTAATAAACAGCTCAAATCACTGGGATGGCTTCCAAATAATAGAATCAGTGTTCAATTTAAACACACATTTTTAACAACGTTAGGGTGTGTTTCTCTAATCCCCCTAATTGCCTATCGCCCTACATCACCCACTGGGTACAGAACTGGATTCCATGGAAACAGACCTAAGGAACCCACTGGGTGTTACCTAGTAACTGCACCAGCAAGGATGCCGATGCTGGTTTCACTGGGAGGCATGGAGGAGTGGCCGGGGAGGGCGGTGACGCTGAGCTTCACTGTGGCTTGCCCCTTCTCCGTGACTCCAATTCTGCAGGAGGGGAGGGGAGGGGACAATCATGCATTATAAAAAGCCCATCGGCTGAACCCTGAACTGCTGGAGCAAAAGGCAACCAGAAAGCAAACCTGCCCACTAATTTCACAGCCTCGTGGGGGACAGTAGTCCTCTAGCCATTTCCCAGGTTCCATGACGGTGTTACTAACACTACCCAGGACCTAAATCCCCAGGGAGCACATGAGGGAGACTCACAGAGCAACTGGCCCCTGCAGGCCACTGATGACTCCATCCAGAAGAGCCAGACCCTCATCCAGGACAAAAGCCAGGCCGACCCCTCGCGACTCCAGCAACTTTACAATGTTCTTGGCCCCATAGTGGCCCCCCACCTGGCACAAACAACACAACAACGCTGCTAATCGTGCTCCAAGTTCAAGAACCACAGTCAAGGCTCTTTATAACTTGCTCTGTATTTGGGGCACATGTTGCCTGTCCCTCTTCATTCCTGCCAATGTGAAATCACACCCCACATTCCCCATTAATGTAGATAAATGCATGTTTTAAAACTCTTCCAGCGACCTGCGTCCATGGTTACAGCTGAAATCCCGATGGAGCGACAGCATCGATATTAAAGTTTCATCAGTTTTAAATGCAAATTAAAGGTTGTTATCAGTTAAAGGATTTGCATTAACTCACTCACCTCTTCATCATGACCCAGTCCAACGTAGAAGCCACGTCTGGGTGCATAACCGCGCTCGACCAAGTACTCCAATGCCTGCAAAATTCCCTAAATTTACAGACAAAAATGTCATTGTCAGTCACTGCAACAAATGTATACGGTGGTTTTATCATGACTTGTAATGTAGTCAATAAGTCTCAATAATAAGAGTCCACACACTGGTTCTAGAAAATGACTTCAATATGGAAATTGAGGGCAGAGGGGCACCGCACGCCTTTCCGATTCTCCAATAAATGTTTTTCAACCATCTCCGGCCATGTGAAAAGCACCGGCTGATGGAGGCATACACAGCGGGTTCACAGGATGCCCTTGACCGAACGCTGCCTGTCTCTCGCGCCCTGCCCGCCGTATCCACGGCATGCCAATTCGTACTGCTGCCTCCTGCTCACAACAGGTGTAAGACAACTGAGATCTGAACTGTGACCGAAGCTGTCAGAAGTGACGGGATCAGGCCGTCTATGAAATCCGTGATCACCCCAAAGGGAAGCGGCGCAGTAACGCAAACAGAAGGGTGAGTCCGACAAGGCAAACAATCGCCAAGGCAGGGGCACACGGGCAGGGGCCCGCAGGAAGGGCCCGCAGGCCTTATCTTGCCCATCGGCGAGTGTGATCACCATGAATGATAGTGTAGGATGCCCACCACAACAGAATGCTTGTCGTCAATGGTTCCCCGGCCGTATATGAACCCGTCTATCTCCTCCCCGGAGAAAGGTGGCCCATCCCACCCGTCGCTCTCTATTGCAGGCACCACATCGATGTGGGCGAGCAGCATGTAAGGCTGTAGGGAGGAGTCCGAGCCTGGCATCCAGAAGAGGTGGCTGTAGTTGGACACCACCTCATGCTTCACCAGCGGAGAAGAAAACACGGCAGGAAACACTGGTGGCCAAGAAAAATAGGTCAGCACCACCTGAACCAGAGCAAATAACACAGCACAGTTTTATTACATGTGGATGGTAAATTGTTCTTCAATACCTGGTGTAAAGTGCTACTGATAACTGCCACCTTATCGTAAGACGGGCCTCAGTGATTTTCCTTATCGTGATATAATGTTTTTGAGGACTTTTCGAAAGCGGATATCTGCTGACATCCCTCGTATATTCAAACAACACAAGACGCAGAGAATGCTGTTATCGCCTTATGACCTTAACCGATTTCAATCGTGTTGGCAGTACCTCGCCTTTATTACACGTGATCTCTGTCTGCAGAGGGAGGCCAGGCGGCATTAGCGCGGCTCCCACCTCTTTGCAGGAAGCGCCCGAACTCCTGCAGCGCGGTCGTGTTCAGGTCGTTCTCCGCAAATGACACGGTGGGAATCTGGATTGCCTCTTAACGACAGATACATAATAGAATTAATGCATGTACTCATCCGTCAGAATAGTAATCCAGCCACAATATGCTTTGTGCAAGTTTATCGCAACTCTCTAAATTACAGTAACCATATTACTGACAATACATTTTAAAGTCGTTTCATGTTATTTGTTGCGTAGTCTTCAGTGCAAACTTACCTATGACAAGTCTAAAATAATGTAACAATCACTGGCTTATCGATTTAAGACTAAAAATAGTAAGTAACGGGAGTCTGCAAAGTGACAGAGTGGAAGCCGTGGTATGTATGCTACCTTTCAGATTGCCTAGGAGCTGCTCTCTCTGTGCTGCGCTTATATGCGCTGGAATAATGGCTGTTCTCTCCCATTTTCCGAGCTGAAGCCCGGAATTAACATCCAGTGAAAACGTCCGGATCGTAGCAACGAGTAGCAGGACAACCAAGACCAGAATTAAGCTTAGAATTGCAATTCTCAAAAATACAAGCACTTTCGGTCCCCTCGACTGACCAGACATATTAGTGCCGCTCGCTGTCATTCGAATGCGTGAATAAACCGAGCGACAAGACTTCCGGTTACATGCTTCAAAATAAAAGTGACTTCAACTGTCCATAAATACAATCCGTACCGGTTACACGCTTCGTGGAGTACTGCAGTCAGATGTAACATATCAAAATGAAACCAAGTAACAGCTTTTCAAAGATGTCTCTACACAAAATAAAAACAAAGGCAGACGACTCGAGCAAAACCTAAAGATATTTCTGTGCTCAGTAATTTGAGTAAGGTAGCTGTCAGTTTAGTTCACTTTTATTGTTAATTTCAGCACAACGCTACTTTACCTACCGTTTAGGTCTTTCGTGAAAATAAGCATTTAAAACATCACCTTTGCATGGCGACTATGACTTATTTTATTGCTTTCTACGGTATCATAATTAAATTTTTCATACTATAGTAAATACAATGTATTTCTCGGGTACACTGTCATTCCCTTCACCTAATCCCTACTCCTTCCACACCCCAACACACTCTCCACATTACTGCAAAGAAATTTGTCTCAGCGTAATCAGGTTCCCTAGATCTGCATCTGTGGCTGTCCTTTTATGGGACACAGCTAATGTCACTGCTTACATTTTGGTGTGATTTGTCTGAAATAAAGCAGTACCAAATCATCACCTATACAATGGCCCAATGGAATTTGAAAAAGATCATTCAATTTTACAGTTGCGTTCACAATGTTAATGTGTCTTCTGCAGCTGCCACCTAGTGATGCTTCAATTTGCTGTGATTAGCCTCTAAATAAAATCAGGTGTAGACCTTCTTCCACATATTTTTTTTAATTGGCAATACAATCCATCAAAGACTTTTTGAGTTTTCACATTCACAAGATTGTCTTCTCTAATTACCCTTCTTTTGCTGCAATAAGGAGTACTGCTTCAGTTTTTGTGATTTGTCTCAAAATTTGACCAATTTCACTTCATACACGTGTGAATTTTGGAAAGATCAATAATATACTTTGACTTGTCACACTAATGAAGTGGATATGGCTGCCATTCCACTTGTCATCAATATGCAGCCGGAGGTCTGGATCCAGGCACAAGCAAACCAGGCAGCGGTCTAAGGCTAGATTTGCACAAGGAGGCCCAGAGAAAGTCATGAAAATCCACATACTCATATCTAACTTATAAATACAAATCCCCAAAATAAATAATTAAATAAAATTATACACAAGATCAATTTCTCCTCCACCCAGTAGTTGTGCCTTGGTGGGGGGGTGATGTCATGATCTGCCTGTCAGAGCCTCATGTGTGCCACGCCCCCCTTGTTACCTCGTGTCGGGTCCTGATTGTAACCACCTGTTGTCTATCCGTGCCTGACTGTCTCTTGTATTTAGTCCGTGTCTGAGTTAGTCTCCTCAGGTCCATCATTTTGTTAGTTGGTTTTGTTCTGTGGACTTTGGTTCCCCCTTCGTTGCGGTTCCCGTGTCATTGAAAATAAAACCCTTTTTCCTGCTACGTCGCTGCCTCCTGCCTGCTCTCTACTCGCCCGCCTGGCAGCGACCGTGACAAGATGGCCCCATCTTACTTTGTTGCCGCCTAGTGCTGCGCCTTCAGTTTTGCTGCGATTTCTCTGAGAATTTGATCAGTTCCAGATCTTTACCGAGGCGATGCATCTTCGCAAAGTTCGAAAAAGTTCAAATACTTTGAGTTATCACACCAACAAGGTACTTGTTTGCAGGGGCAGCAGACGAGTCCTAAACTAGCAACAGCAAAACAAATCCCAACGAGACATAGTAACACCCATTTACATTATTCAAAAGCAGATCCATTATATCTTACGTTGTGGTTTATTTTGATGTTGTTACTTGAAACAAATTGGGGTAAAAAAAACGAAAGAAACCAAATATGCATATTGATGTAAATTTTGGATTTTGTCTGCATGAAGCATCATTATACTGAAACACACAAGAACACAAGTTAAATCCTTTAATGATGAGTGGTGAAGGTCCTTAGACTAAAATGTATAAGATCAATTTCTCCAGGCTGTGGTTTCTGATAAACCATCCGTCTTGAGCTTCCTCTTACCTGCCTAGACAGGACTGCAAACATGACTGTAAACGGACAGCAGTTTGGCTTCTACCATTTGCATATAACCACTTCTGGCTCAAAGTGAAAACACACAGACATCATATAAAACAAACATTTCCATTCAAAAAAAAAAAACAAAACACATAAATCCAATTGAAGGATCCCCCTTTCCTTTACATGGAGATTAAGCTCTATAAAAGACAGCCAGTGTTTGTATCTGGCTATAATTTTCCCTTTGTTGCTATGGAAACCAATAGAAAGCTAGAATGAGGTAGCAGAAGTTACTCCTTCCTAGAGACCAAGGGAGGATCCTCTGAGGTGGCAAAGGATGACAGATCCTCTAGCAACTCTCCCTCGTGGCCAGAACGGTTAAGCAGCACAGCAGAGTGACTGTCCGGGACACCCTGCATCGCACTGAAAATGAGGTAGAAAAGGAAAGCCACCAACAGAAAGACCAGCATCTGGATCCATGTCGGCACCAGATGGCGCTGAAGCTCCCGCCTCTCCTTAGTACCGGGGCTGGACGGGGTGTCAGGGTACTTGAACTGCACGGGCCTCCCTGCTGCCCCTTTTATGGGCCTGCGGCAGGTGGCACTAGAGGGCAGGAGGGCACATGGTTAGCACAGCTGCACTACATATCCCATGATGCCTCCCTACAACCTGCTAAGGAAGCAGTTACCCATTTCGAGAAGCTTGCATCTAGCTGATCAAGCCCCAATTATTACCTGGATCATAAATGAATGTTTTTATCACATTCAGTATTAATCTTTAGACTGTACTTTAATGATGCTCAAGTTGTAATTGAATAATAAACTTACAATAATTTACTATTTACAGGCAAATAGCATTACATTCCTGAAAATGCAAAAACAAAAAACACATTCAGTAAAGTGTAAATGGTAAACATAGGACCAATTCATTTTTACATCATTTTACCTGTCAAACAAGCCAAACGACCAGAAAAAAATGAATTATTGGGTTCAGGAATTACACTGACCTTATTCCAGTGGGAGTCTGTTCTGTCCCAGGAAACATCTCCATCAGAATATCACTCACAGGCTCCTGTGGGACGTGGGGAAAGCAGAGCTAAGCAGTATCTTAGACTGGCTTACTGAACTAATTCAGTACCAGCAGTAGCATCTACAGCTATTTCACGGCAAAAAATATCAAGCTGCAATTATACTGGAATAAAATCAGTAATACAGAAAAAACCTGCAAAATTCTCTTTGATGATATATGAAGATGAGACGAATTTACTTTTACAGGAATGTATGCATTATAATTAAAAATAAAGCCTTTGAACAAACAGAAGTATTTGTGGAAACATGCATTTGCCTTGAACTGAGGTCTGAACACAGATGGTTCAGAACTGAAGGCCGGCGATTTTCTCGTGCCGTTTTTGTCCTTCATCAGGTCCTGTCAATGGCATGAAAACACCAAAGGTAATGCAAATTCTCCTCTCCATGAGCATCACACAGACCTTAAACCCAGGCAAAAAAAAAAATCTAAATAAAAAACAGGCACATAACCTTAAAGGAATCTGACAAGCTGATTTGAAAAGAAACTTTCGCATTTGCTGATTTCGCGAGTTTGTCTGCCTCACAGGCAAAAACAGAGGAGACGGACATATATGAATGAGAGGGACCTGCACTGTTCCAGATATCCTTAGTAATATATTCAAAGAAGAAACTGCTGAGGGATGAAAAATGAAGGGAAGAAGTCACAATTACTTCTTTTGCTCAGCTGACAGCTGTACACAAAGCAGCTTAGATTTAACCCACAGTTGAGCTCCTAAATTAAACACCTTCATGGTTACGACAGCAGAGCTTCTCCTGAAGTAGAAGCTTACGATTCCATGGCCTTAACTACTACAATGCCCAGGGCCTGGAGAAGGTCACATGACAGTTGCCACGTTGACTGGTACTGACCATTTGGCTGCTGGGTCCCAGTGGCATTTCACTGTACACCCCAACCTTGCTGCCTGTCGCTACATTGCTGATGTCAGGGCTCCTGCTTTCCAGCTGCAGTTTAGTGGAAAAAATATTCATAAATATCTTTACACCAGGGTTCTCTAATTCTAGTCCTGGGGGGGGGGGGGCAGTCTGCAACACCTTTTGCAGATTTCCCAGCTCAGACACACCTTATTCAGCTCAAGAGCCAATTGTCAGGTTTAGTAGGTGTGTCTGAGCAGACTGGTCCTCCAGAACCCTGCTTTACATCATGGAAATCAGGTCCAAATCTTCTGACGCATAAATTTATAAAAATAAATTTTATGCAAAATTAACAGTAGCATCGCAGTAGCCTAAGCACCATCTCAACCACTGTCGCCAGTAATGCTGGTCTTGGGTCAATAAAAGTATCACTGATATCATTAATTGAAAATAAAAATAATTAATAAAATTTAAAAAGCCAAAGCAGACCAATCTGAAGGAATTCTTCACGACACTCATAGCTTGAAGCTACAACATTTGTCAGATTTACAGTGACAGTCTTTACATTTGTGCTGCCATTCCAACCAAACAGAAGCCATTTGATGTGCAGGCTACACAAAAGACAACTACTGTGGAATCTGAATGGTTAACTTCCAGTACACAACAGGTAAAGGGTAGAGTTAGATGAAATCTGTAGAAAGGAACAGGCACATCCATGTGAAGAGGCATCGGTGATTTAGTTAACTCTTAATGGGAATGAACGTCAAGGAAAAGGCACTTTCCTCTTCGACCAGTTGAGTGATGCTGAAGGACTGGAAGGTGCAATGGGGGGACCTGAGCTCAGATGCATGCCGGGGACTCATCTGCAAGGACCGTGTTAGAGGAGAATAGAGGTTTGTATGCTTCCGTTCACTTTCAACTGCATAGAGCTGTGCATCAAATGCGGTTAGAGAACTAATGAGATGCCTCTTAGGAGTGAGAGATGTGAAAAGGTGAGGAGAGAGAAGCTGAGAAACAATTTCTTTAAAAAAAATAAATAAAAATCATCCAAACTTGCTGAATTATGCAAATAGTATTAAAATGACCCAAGAATTGTGTCGTCAGAATGATCACAGCCTGGTTCATTAATATTAATCAGGATCTCCCCCCGCCTTTGTGTTACAAGGATAAGCACAAAATAGCCATTTGGTGTGAATAACCCTAACCTGCCTGCCGTACAGCAGCATGACCAGGGGAGTTTGCATGAGTCTGCATTTCAGTAGTCAGGCAGGGCAGGTGTGGTCCCGGCTGCCGTGTCACCCAGGTGCCCATGCATCCCATTCAGATGAAAGAGGCTTGCTGTGATTGACAGGAACAAAAAAATAAATAAAAAATACCCCTGATGCCCTGGGCTCCTTCTTGGGTCTGGACGTCTGGGCCCGGCCCCTCTCTGCACCACGGAGTGTCAGGCTGATGGGATCCCCCTTTGGGTTTACAGCATGGGCTAAGGGCCTCCACACTCCGCCAAAGCAGCACACACACGCAGCACGCACGGCACAAGAGCGGAGGCACGCCGACCAGAGCAGGGGCGGCCAATCTTATCTGCAAAGGGCCGCTGTGTGTGCGGGTTTTCACTGCAGCTCCCTAATTAGATTACTAATTAGAGGACTGATTGGCTGAAGAGGCCTCACACCTGGGTTTGAACAGCTGACCAACAGGTTATCCCAAAAACCTGCACACACACCAGCCCTTCGTGGATAAGATTGACCACCGCTGGGCTAGAATCTTACACAACACTTTGCAGAATGTGGGTCACACCTAGCAGATGAACAATGAGCCAGTGGTGGAAGGTTATCGTGTTACCGACGGCAGCGATGCCACACCTCAAGGCGCAGTCACGTTATTGTCAAATGGCAGATATCTGGTTCAACATTTAGGGACGAATCAAAGGGCACCATTCACTCTCTCAGTCCATAAAGCAAAATTTGCAATTCTCACAGGTTTTGCCATTAAGAGAAAGAAATGGTGTAATCAGGTTATAGTGAAGTTACCATTCCAGAAGAGGGCAAAAAACACTGGGGATAGTATCTGCCATCACCCTGAAAGCACAGCCCCACCTGTCCAGTAAAAAGAAATAAGCAACTGAGTCCTGCTTTCCCATAATCAGCTCTCGACTCAAGAAATAGATGGATACCGGTACTAAAAGTGAAAGCAATACATAAGGAAATTAAAAGCTGAAAAACTACCGATTTGACATTCTAGAGCAGTGTTTCCCAATCCAGTCCTCGGGGGACCCGCAGACAGTCCACGTTTTTGCTCCCTCCCACTCCTGAGAGTCCCCAAGAACCAGACTGGGAAACAATGTTGTAGGCTATAGGTCTTATTTAGCCAGTGATTTCTGATAACAAGAGTGGCAAAAAAAAACCTTTTTACTTTTCAGAGCAGCAGCTTTAAGATGCCACAGAGATATCAAAAGAAGCCCTGCTAGGCATCCTCACCTGGCTGTGTCCCTCTTGGTCCTGCTCCTCATCAGCCTCCGGGTGGCCCCCTGCGTGTACTGAGCCTGAGAGGGTGCACAATGACATCTTAGGAAAGCAGCCTTAAAATGCAACACACAATGCCTCTCAAATGGCTTTGAAACTGCTGAATTGAGACCAACCTGCAATTAGAAACCAGAAAAATGCAATCCAATTAAAGTCTGGTGTACTCTTACAAAAACACAATTTCTTATCTATATAATGATATTTAAACAAAACACTAATATAGCAAAATACATTTGTATACACAATTGTATATACAAGATTTTCAATTCCCTGCTTTAGCTGAACAGCTACCTACAAAAAAACATTCATTGCTTCCAATGAAAACAAACATGTAGGATATTTCTTCACACCATAATCAAGTTCTTCATCATCAGCATCAGCATCATCATCCTCGACATCAGAGTACTGGGCTGCATATCCAGCACCATTGAGTGGGGGCTGTGAGACAGGCTTCAGTAATATCCGCAGCTTTTTCTCATACAGAGTTCTGGTGGAAGCTGACAAACAGATGGAACACCATAAGATTCCAAAGAAAAACGCTTCGTATTCAACTATTACAAAGAATGTCAGTAACACACATGAACCGATTCTAATTAACTGAATGTTTTTAGAACAGCGTGTCTAACAGGCTTACTTCTTTGTTTTACAATATTCTCCCCAGCATTTCGTCTCTGTGGTATCAGGAGGAAGAGAAATCTGTATAGTTGCTCAATCATAAGGGGAAAACAAAATCCACTATATTCACAAGAACACTCAGATTTCAATGGCCAATTCCAACCTTAATGTTTTTATAAAGAAAAATGGAAGTCAGTAATTCTTTATTTTTCCAATTCCTTTCTTCACCAGAAAAGTCTGGCCGTGATTATGCTGGTGGCTTAACGGTTTTCTGTAGGCTTCAGTCGTACAATTTGACTGGATATAGGTTCTGATGGATTCAGCACTATCTAGAAGATGTGGGTATGTGTATACCAGTATTAGGGCTGGGTAATTAATCAAATTTAAATTTCAATTACAATTTCGGCCTCCTATGATTATAAAAACAAAACTATGGTGATATAATAATTAGTGCGACATTTCATGCCACAGTGACATTCCCATTCTGACTTGTGTTATAAATACTGCGCAGCTTTTCCAGGCCCCACTCTTAAGACAACTTAAAGAAAATGAATAAATGCAGGATATTTCCAAAGCCAATGAGTTATCCTGTTAAAAAAATTGTAGTTTCACTGCTGGCCAAGATAACCAAGTTTATGATTTAAATCAAAGAGCCCTAACCAGTATATAAAATCTGCTGCTGTGCCCTGGGTCTCACCGACGATAGGCCCAACATTAACACCGCACTGGAGCAGCCTGGCCTTCAGCTCCATGTCAGTCAGCTGGCTCACATCCATCACTTCTAACTCCTTGTTCTGCCCTTCGTCCTGAATGCTGGCTTCTTCCTAAAGGAGAAACAGCCATTGGAAATGTACTGAACAGCCTCCCCTCTAGCATTGAGAAACAACAGAGTGTCACATCATATGTCTGTGTGTCAGAAGTGCTACATTTCAGGGTCTGGTTTAAAAATATGGATGTGCACATGTCGCTGAATAATACTGAAAAGCTTAACATGAAGGTTTAGGAGGCACATGACCTGAAATGTCACATAAAGAAGAGAAAACCTTTGTGTTCTTCTGGAGTAAAGTGCAAGTAGATGTACCAAGGAGGAGAATTCTGCAACAATACCCAACAAGGACATCTTTAAAGCATCATTCCAATCACACTTAATTATGAAGAACATGCAATCTGGACATGTCTCAAGGACTTGTTTTTAATTTCATGAAGACATTAAAGCTCACATTTATGCCTCTTTAGGCTCCCTGAATGTTCTTTTGTTGCACTTCTGGTCCTTTATTAGGTTCATGCTTTGTTAGAAGTTGTTGTGTAGCTTCTGCTCCAGTCCTGCTTACCCTCGTACCTGGACATTCACTGGAAGCTCAGCCTAGCCGCACTTACGCCTAGCCAACTGTTGACATACGTTTGCAATGTGCCATTTGCCACACTTAGGACAAAGGCGTCTGCCGAGTATGTCAGTAAGTCAGCGGTCATGAAATATAAGTGCAGAGATGGCAGGAATCGGCTTCATGGTGTCTCTGTCCACTGCACCGCAAAACAAATTGCTCCATTGTGTGGGGGAAGCAGTAATTAAATGATAGGCAAGCCGTGGGCAACAGTGCAGCTTAAAATTAAACAGAACTATAAATAGGGCATCTGTAGGAGGAGCACATGACATCTTACATACCGCCCGCTGCTGACCACCCATGAACAAGCGAGCGAGCTCATGTGTCACCAAGCAAAATCCAGCAGAATTTGCAATGTGACCATGAGATTCACAAAAGTGAAGTTACACAGAAAACTTCTGGACTAATGATTCAAAACATTAGAAGTCACTTTTTAACACAGAATAAAAATTGGTTATCCACTCTAAGATAGCACGCATTACAAAAAAAAAAAAAACACATTACAAAACTTCGCTCTTAACAAGCGTGACATCACCTTAAAGAGGCACCAGGGGCATCAGAGAAGCGTGATGGAACGGTCTCCCAGTTTGAGCTGATATTTCATTTCTAGTCAGTGTCTGGAGAATAAGACTGGATAAATATGCAGGAAAATGACAGCCCTCCTGCCGGCTGAAAATACTGACTTGGTATAATGTGAAAGTCTAATTTCAGCTGATTTCAGCACATTTGGGCAATAAAAGCCATCGTTATTTTTATATTTTTATTTAATGATGCCGTTTTAGTTCTGCTGCATCTGTGATCATCGTTTATACCTTATTGGCTCTATACACTTAAAATACTCAGACAAAATTGCACACATTCAGATACACTTGATCATTTAAGAGAGTAATTAATAATGTGGAAGGGGGCTCCTAAACCGGCCCCTTCTGCCTTGCGCCGTCCAGCCAAGTCGGGGTCCTTAAAACCCCACCGGACGTGGTTCCAACGACGCAACACTGTAACAGCTGCACGGTTGCTCCAAGTCCCTGTCTACTGAAACGCATTTAAAACTTGGCTGAAGTCCCAGGCATTCTGTAAGCCCGGATCATTGCAGTTAAACACTCCCCCCAGCGACATGCTAATAATATCTGCATTGGCGATTCAGAGCTGCACTTTTGTGAAGGATAATGCAATAATCCGCCAGCCTGTCACAACGCGACTAACGTTTAGCATTTTAACATCTTACTCACTTAACAGACGCCCTCAAACAGAAAGACACATGGCCAGGGTGGCAAATGTGGGAGACAAACATAAATAGGAAAAAATGCATTCGTGGACTTAAACGTGGGCCTTCTGAAAATGCCACTTGCACCTGTAGTTAGGAAGCAAGTTGCCCAAATAACCCCCGGTTTTCGACAGACGATTGATCTTCCAAGGTTACGAGATGACAGACACCATAATCGATGAAGTCCGAGTCGGATTACACCTTAAACCGAGAAGAGGAGCCACTCACGCCGTTGCCGCCCGCCTGCCCCCTGCCTTCGTCCTCATCGCTTGAGAAGTCGGCGCCCGACCTGGCGGCGACATGCCTACGGTAGAGCTCCACGTACGCCTCCTTCCCACTGTCCGCGGCCGGCAGCGGCACGCTGTGCGCCGCCAGCTCCGACCGGAGCCTCCGCTTGGAGAGCTGAGCGGGGTCCTCCACGAACGAGGGCATGTCAAGGCAGCCTTCAGGCCGGACTGCTGCTAGCACTCAGCCCGGGGTGGGGGGGGTCTGCTGGCCCTCCGATGGTGCGAGCTTACAACGCTGTAACGTACTCAACCCCCGCCCCCAGGGCGCTACAGTTTGTTTTTTTTGTCCTTACTTGATTTAATGTCACCACCCCAAAAATAGTCTTTAAAGCAGAATATAATTAATTGAACAATATGTTATATATTCTATATTATTCAATTTAAAAGTTAAATAGTAAAAAAGGCTTCTTGGTGTTAATTTATTGAATTATACAAAGTACATGTGTTCGATTTGATTCTCGGCAAAATCACAGAAAATGACCGTAACTTGTTGGGAAAAAACAAGAACAACGTGAAAGTGTTAAAATGGAAAGGAAGCGGGTGCGCGCAAACAGGTCGGCGCTACACAGTAACTCAGTTACATCTCGGTTCGCGAGCTACATCTTGTAGTATTCATCTACTTTGCAACGATACATTCAAACAGATACGGTGAAATAACAGGTTACATATTACACTGACACAGGCCTAACTAAGATGCATAAAAACGCTTGAAAATAACTCCGACCTTACTGCTCCGGCAGGTGACGCTCCTTCGTCCGCCGAGAAGCTCATTTTCCGGCAAAATCGTGACGTATTTAGCTAGTTACGCGCCATTCCGTGCCCTGCTTAATTCTGCTTAATCGCATGAGTTAAAAATTATTGCTTTCCATGATGTATTCGTTATCAAGTCGTTTGTAAGTTTTCAGTCATACCTTTAAAGCATTCTGTTTTATTTTTGTTGCCCATGCTCTCTAAGATAGCTAAATCCTTGTCCATTAGGCCTATCTGAAATTCCACTCTGTGCTCAATGGCTTTAAACCCTACATGAGATACCAAATAAAATCACATAGGAATAGAAAGCCATAAAACACAGAAAGGATGAATAATATATTGAAGTCTTCATTCAGCTGCCGTGCTGTTGTAACAGCCCATTGCTGATTTTCAGACCAGGTTAAAGCAGGTTTCTGTTCACCCAAAATGTACGGGCAGATTTATAATTGTCGTAGACCTTGTTTGTTTGATTTTTAATCATGAACGGAAAATGAGCAGTGTTATGTGGTCACGCATATGTTATTCACAAAAGATTGAAAATGTAATACTGCAGCATAGAAAAACTTGGCATAGAAAAAGTGCATTTTCAGATATAAGTAACATTATAGACAAGGTATCTGATAAAAGTACAGAATAGGAACGAGAAGTGCCCAAATAATCCCAGGCTTAGTCACATGCTAGTGGCACCATCCTTCTGATAGTAATCTGGGGGATTTACAGCTGTCTCTAGACCAGAACCTTCAATCTTCAAGCCAATTTATTCTAGACAATCTTTATCAGACAAATGCTGGCTTCTGGTGACCAGAGGCAGTCAACCAACCATTCTCAATAAAAATGTAGGAAAGAAAAAAAAATATCAGAAACTGTGCTTTACTGTTAAGTCAGAGCAGTCTTTAGGAGACTTCTCACCTCTATTTTTCTCCTTTAACAAATTCTTCATTGATCATACTTCTATTGTCTGTCAGAGTAAAATGCTTTGCCTAAGAACCACTGCTGTCCACATTTTAGCTGAGGCTAATTTTAGCATTTATCAGTTACAGCAAATTTATGTAGCAGCTGCTTTTATCCAATGCGACAAACTGAAAACAGAATCAGACAGTCTATGGTGTGATTGATGGATAAGGACCTTGCTCAAGGGCCCAGCAGTGAACTCTGCTACCCCCACCCCCCAGTATTCAGACTGCAGGCCACACAGGAGATGCTGGGGATTGGACCCAGGGGGCAGTGTGTGGCTCAGCGTGTGGCCCTTAACCCCCAGCTCTCTGGACACCCCAACAGGTTGCTGCCCCTTGTGGACAGCTTACTCTACAAAGAGCAAGTCGAGGGAGGCATAAAAAGACAGATCAATAAAAAGTATCAATCAATCAAAGGGTGTTTGACCACTGAGCCACACCCTCCTGGCGTATTACTTTTAAATCCATTCACTCATTTTCTGTAACGGCTAATCCTGTTCAGGATTGTGTTGGGTACCGAGCCTATCCGTGAGGCTATGGGGACAAAGCGGGGAACCACCCAGGACGGGGCTCTAACCCAATACAGGGCACTATGGGCACAAAGCGGGGAACCACCCAGGACGGGGATCTAACCCAATACAGGGCACTATGGGCACAAAGCGGGGAACCACCCAGGACGGGGCTCTAACCCATTACAGGGCACTATGGGCACAAAGCGGGGAACAACCCAGGATGGGGCTCTAACC
>JABFEB020000104.1:1441581-1457956 GCA_019775895.2 Stomatorhinus ivindoensis
GGGGCTCTAACCCATTACAGGGCACTATGGGCACAAAGCGGGGAACAACCCAGGATGGGGCTCTAACCCATTACAGGACACTATGGGCACAATGCAGGGAACAACCCAGGACGGGGCTCTAACCAATTACAGGGCACTATGGGCACAAGACAGGGAACAACCCAGGATGGGGCTCTAACCCATTACAGGGCACAGTCACACATCACACACTCACAAATACACACCTGTGGACAATTTAGCAGCTCCATCAACCGCAGCATATTTTTTGGACTGTGAGGGGAAACCAGAGTACCTGGAGGAAACCCTACAGTGACATGGAGAGAACATGCAAACTATACACACACTGCTAACCACTGCACCACCATGCCACCTCCCACCTTTTATTCAGGTCATATATTTTATGTGTGTATATATATATATGTATAAAGTAAATTTATGTTATTCAGCTGCATATTTTACTTTTTTTCTGGTCCCCACTTGAGACTAGACTCTTCGACCTCTCTAAGTTCTTTAACAACATCACGTCTTGTAGTCTAGTAGTTAATGGAGAATAGTTGGTAATACAGTGATTTAACTTAATTATTTACTGTTAAAATGTCTTGTGTATTCTCCAATGTGCTCCCTGGTGGCTAGATCATATAGCACAAGGAAAGTTGGACCACCGCCTTAGAAAGAATTGTGCTCACAGCCTACAGTGTTGACATATAGGACATAATTTATAGACAACTCTCTTGTACAGTTGATAGGATCTGTTCTGCCACCATTAGCCTTTGGGTTCTATGGTCTATGTGTTGTCCTTTGCTCAGATTAGTCCACATGTGGCTAGGGCTACAAAATATATAAAATACTTATTTACAAAGGAATGATATTCCATCAATGTTGACTCTTGGTGACTGCATAGCATAACACCAGAATCTTCTTTCTAGGTTGTTAAACAGAGACCGCATATGTCGATGTACAGTACATAGGGTTGTCCTGTGCTGAACTCTGGAACAGCCTGATAAGTCTAAGACCTACACAGAAGCTGTGATTCATCCATCTTCCCCAGTCAGGCCATTGCAGGCATGGGGTCATTTCCATATTTACAAGAACTGCGAATCTACATACAATAAAGAGTTTGGTTTTAGGTCATTTGTAAATCCATTGTTATAATGTTCTTTCATGATACCATATCAACATACAACTAATGGATTGTGGAAAATTGCCTCGTTAGAGACAAGCTTGTCTTCACAGAGCCTGTTAAACAAGCCTTACGATCCACTGTTATCTAGACCTTCCATAATGTTTTTTGTAAAACATTTCCGTAAATAAGCATTCATGTATATTCTGTACTTACAGTATGCATGTGTAATAAATGAAAATGATCTATCCTGTTTCTGCTCATAATCATCATGATATGGTGATGATTTCAGCAGCTCATTTGGTCACATGACTGCAAGAGTCCTGCTAGAAATCATACTCGAGAAATCATACTCTCCATAAGCTGGTAGCTAAAGTACAATGAAAACTTTCCACGGCAAAATAGAATCGTTCTTCCTGTAGCTTCCCATTCATCAGCCATGATTACCTTCAATCTGCTGACATGTCGACCAGAGTTGCTGAGCTGTGCCGCTCCTTCCCTTCCCTGATTTGCATGAGCATGAGGTACAGAGATAAGCCCGACAGGGGACAAGAGCACTGTGATCACAGTCCCAGACTGTTGATCGCCTGTAACAATAGCTGCGGCGGGAATAGCTGATGCCAGGTGATAACTGTCTTAGTGCCTTGTACGACATAGTGGCTGAGGGTGCTACGGTTTACAAAAATCATCATGAGGCATCCCCAAAACAATCTACTTTTGGGTTTGGCCTACTTCCTAGTAGTCCCTTGTGGCACAGGCCGGTCCTTTGTTATACGGCCCATGTTCCCCTGCAAAGAGCCACAGTTCTTTCATGCAGCATCCCCGCTCAGATTTCTCCACTGGGCCGTTAATGTGCAGCTCTTTGGCAACCAGTTGCACCTGGACTGCCAAAACAGCCACAGTCATTAGTCGGAAATTTAACGATTTGGGAGCCACCTGACTCCATGGATTCAGCCGAGAGCCAGACAGTAGGGTGTACAGCTTTTGCCATTTCGCCCAGAATGGTTTATCCATCTGGAAAACCTAATAGGCTGTCGAAAGTCTCACCCCAGACTGCTACCCGAGTGTTTCCTCTGCACCCATTTCAGCTGATAATGACCTGCAGCTCCATGAGAACAATGTGCAAGCATCACCTCTCCAGCCGTCGGAGGTTCTGACACTTCCCTCACTATTACGTAACGAAATCCTTTCCCGGTCAAACTTCCCATTCTTCCGTCAATGGTGGCCGAAGGATAAAGCACACATCCTGTGCAGCTTACTTCAGCATATCGTGGGTTTGCTGCTAGATTTAAACTGGCATTGCCCTTAAAATGCGCTGCTCTATATGTTACACTGACCTGGGTTTGTGTTTTTAAATTCAGCACTTGGTTCCTGCTGCCACTTCACGCACAGAAACGTGAAAAACCGAGTGACAGGCTTCATGATGTCTCCTACTCGTCCATCCTTGAATTTTAGCTCCAGCTCTGTTTCACTAATAAGCACTAAGTAATGGTTCATCTCAACATCTGTTACATAATTTTGCAGTGGAATTGCTATAACTGCTCTCAGAAGAAATCAAAACACATTATTCCAATGGACATATCAATATCACTGATAAATCATGTAAGAGAAAATTACTGTTAGCTTCATTCTAAATAGATACGATATTACTGCATATTTACATTTATTTTGCTGACACTTTTGTCCAAAGGAGAAAAAGGAGAGGAGGGCCTCGCTCAAGGGCCCAACAGTGATATGATTACTCTGCCTGTGATGGGATTCAAACCCACGACCTAACAAAACAGTTCTCTAACCTACTGAACTATGCATCACCTATGCAATAACACTTGTAAAATTTAAGAACATGTATAAATAAAATGATTATATATAAACTATATAAAACATAGCACAGAGTTAGGTTTAGAGATTGCATACTTTTAAATGATACAATATATTGTTTGAGTTTTTTAGTAATAATTAGTTTACATTCAAGAGACTGCAGATATTCTTTTCTAATACTGAACAAACCAATAGACATTTGACTCAGAACCATTTCTATAATTAATTTGTATGCAATTTCACCTTCCACGGTGCATTCAGAGAAGCCGCCCAGCTCTACCCCGAAGCCACAATGCCGGGAAGGGGGGGGGGGGGGGCGCCACTATGGCCATGCTGACTGATGTGTAGGAGGTACAGAACGAGAAGGAAAACTTTCGATGCAGGCGTCCTTCCTCCCATCTGAAAAATGCACAGTCGAACAGCGACAGAAGCGGCACCACGAGCATGCAAAGGGGGGAAAAACGAATATAAATTCGTAACTCGTATGGGTCATTGACCCCCCCTACTGGCAACACTAGCTTTTAACACCTTCCCCATAAATTAAATTTTACTGCCAATTGTTTGATCCTGATGCGGTCTCTGCACAGCCAAATCAGCAGTGCATACGCTCGAGCCAAATGTTTCATTACATTAGAGGGAAAAAAACAGGGGAATTATCCCGGGCAATTACCTTCCTGCAATATTGTAATGCTCTGTCTCAGTTCAGCACGCATGGGGAACCTACAGAATTTCCATAATTTCAATTACAAGGCCTAAAATCATTATTGTCATTACTAGAAAAAGACAGAGGAAGCGTGCTACATGGGTACACTAATCTACAGCAGCAAATGTGACAGGCGTGATTTACCCTGATGAGCCGCTGCCCAGGCTGCTTCCAGGGTGTTTATGAAGTCACGCGTGCCGCCATCTCTCATTTCCCCAACCATTCCATCACCTCCATCTCCCGGGCGACCCACTAGCGCAAGCTGCCAAATCCTGCTGTTTCGGGAGAATCGTCCGTCGTACTGTCGCTACGCTGCAGACTGAGAACGTCTCCTACTGTTCGCCTACCCTTCGCTACTCTGTCAAATATTGTGTGCACTTGATTGCAAATGGTTAATAGACACAGAGATAGTAACTCATTTAACATGGTATATTATAACTTTTGTGAAGTTTGATTGTCATCCCAGGCATAGATAGATAGATAGATAGATAGATAGATAGATAGATAGATAGATAGATAGATAGATAGATAGAGTGAAAAATAAAAATGTGTACCGTTTTAGTTTTAACTAGGCTAGTGAGGAGATGCCTGTTGTGTTAAAAATAATAATAATAAAATTAAAATAATCTCCTTGCAGTTCCAAAGATGCCTCTTCTCCTGGAAGGAGAGAAATTGCTTCTCTGCTACTCCGCTATGTGTGTCTCTCTCAGAAAGAAGTCTGTCCTTCTCTGGGGAATTCCTCACATATCTCAGCTTGCTGACAAGCTGGGTGCTGGTTCCTCATGGAAGGTAACTCCACCCTTGATTAATAAAGATGACTATGGCTGTATAAGGATACTTACGCTATCCCAGTTTTAGCTATAGTGCATTTGAAAAGCATCCATGCAGGTGTGCAGCACCTATCTGATAACAGTCCTCTATGTTAGGCTGTAAGCCTTTTCCCTGCTGCCAAACCTCCAAGTAACTCCAAAGAAGTGAGCAGGGGAAAAAAATGTTTCATGCACAGTACTTCCTTGTCTCCTCTCCAGAGGACACAATCATTAAAGATCATCTAGCCTAAGGTACACGTTTTAAATATTAATCTGTGATTAAGCACAGTTCATAAAATAGATCCTCCCTTCAGAACTTTATGCATTATTATATTGAGTATAAGTATAGAAACTGTACCCCAAATGAGTCAAGTTGAACAGCATTCAAGGATATGTTTATTTGCACAAATATCTAAATAAAAATAAAGCTCTTGAACTTTATATTTGTATACTAACAGCTCACACAATTTTCTTTATTTTTAGTAAACATTACAACAATTCAGTTATTATGCCTTGAAAATGAAAAAGAATTATTTGAGCAAATGATCTCTTGAAAAAAAAATACAGAAGCATTAAATGAATGTAAAACAAAAACAAATCAGTCTGCAGTCGTATTGTTGAGAATGCTGAGAGCCCAGGACCTATTAGGGTTACGGAGCACAGGCTGAAACCTCGACCATAAAAGCGTGAAGAGATGAAACAGAGTGCAAGTTTAGTTACCTGATGCTGGAATCCTTCATTGTGCGCCTACCTGGGCTTCATCCCCCCGATTTTAAGCTGAAAAGCAGGTTCTTTTCACGAGGCGCTCTGTGGACAGATAATGAACGAGTGAGGAGTGAGGTGGAAAAAAGGAAGCCAGAGAGAGAGAGGGAGTGAAAGAGAAAGAGAGAGAGAGAGAGGGAGAGAGAGCAATGCCAGATCTGAAGAGTCTGTAAAGCCAAGTAGCACAGAAAGAAGTAAAAGGGATATGAATGCTTTTAATCACGTCTATCTGGAAATATATCTGTATGTATATCACTCAATGTATTGTGTGATTTTGTTGTGTGTTCCTCTAATCTTGAATATCAGACTGATTGTGATGAGAACCCATTATGTCTCAAAGACATACTGTAACTTGCACTCACATTAATATATGCTGGTCTTTTGGTTAAGATGAGTGCTTTGTTCATACAATCCAGGCAGCACAGTGCAATGCAGGTGCCAGCGAACTACCAACCTATAGCTGCCTGATGAGTCAATAGGGGGCAGTAACACAACAGCCAAACAGTCATTTTAAGCAGTTGTACCGCGCTCTTCTTATGGGTTGAGCCAACCAGCGAGGCCTGTTGACAGTCATTTCAGATCTCAGAATAAAGGACGGGTTCAATGACAACATTCCAGCCTAGTGCCAGGTGGTGACCCTGATCCAGTTCTCAGTGACCTGAGAGTTTTACGCAGAGTTTTTAGTATGATAAGAGGCGTTCGGGAGGAATAAACAGCTATTTTTTCTGTTGTTTTTATGTGCCAAGATTTTTCGGCATTCCTATGTCACAAAGTTAACCAGGGGGTGGATTTAAAGGGTAAAAAAAACATGGAGAAGAAGCAAAAAAGCAAGTGAACGGTTAAAGAAAGATCTTACACAGAGAGAGTATTGTGCTGAGGATTTTTTCATCTCATTTGAGCTTTTCAGTATTCTAAATCCATCCCCTTCTCTCTTTTCTGCTCTTGCTCTCCTACTGTTAATCCATCAATGGCAGAGGGGGGGGTCCTGATTGTGGTGGAAGGGGAAAGGCGCGGAAAGCGCCGTTCCCTCCTACGGGAGTTATTAGTCACCCCTCCCGGTCCTCCGCGTTTTCTGTGAGCGCTGCCAGAATACCGCAAAGACGAACACTCGGGTACGAGAGAAGGGTAAACTGGGAGGGGAGGACGGCATCGTTTAGGAATATGGAATAAAATAAGCATGCAAGTGACGAAAAAGAAACTGGATGGTGGAACCGAGGAAGCCGTTTCCTTTACCATTCATTCCCCAGCTCCCCCACTACTAAAATCAAGTTACAAGGGGCTGTATAAAAATGAAAGTGCTTCATTGGGGAACCCCCGCAAGCCAAGATTGTCTGAATACAGCCTACCGGAATGGTTTGCTTAAAGCACCCGTAGTTCCCCCTTCCCTCTCGGCGCTGTCTCCTGTTTTCCGCAGGCAGACGCGCCCGGTTCATTAGCATTCGCCGCCTTTTCGGGAACGCGGCTCGCTAGCCTGCCTGCCGTGACTCCAAGGCGAGAAAAGCGAGCACGGTGAGGGCAGAGCTCTTCCCTTTGATTTGACTGCAAAAAAGCCCACTGTTGTCAAAACTGTCAGGCAGGCCTTTCTCACGCCGCAGGAGCCTTCACGGGAAATATAATGTGCTTCACAAGTCGGCAGTCTAGACTATTCTATAATATACCGAGCTATTAAATGACGGCGAGCGGTATCAGCAAACACATAACGCGGGATTGCGATAAATGCCAAACGCTTACAAATAGTTATTTTTGGTCAGATTCTTTATTTTAGACCCCTGTCCCAAATTACTTCCCTTGGATACTTGACAGCATTAGAACGCATAAGAGATTTGTTTTCACATGCTTGTCGGTGGATTTTCTAGTCATTGCTATGCAGAGCGAAATCGTTTACGCTTCTTCTTAAATATTATTGACACCACGGGTGACATTTAATTAAGTGTCGGCAACGTGATTTTAAGACATGCAGCCATTTTTACTGTATTTATTTTGACCGGTTGACTTGTACCGCGCAACTTAAAAATTCATTGCAGCCTTTCTGTGTCCAGGTCTGTAAACTGCTATTTGTATTGCCACGTCAATTGGTCTGTGACTACTTTGAAAACAGAATTGAGCTCCAGCAATGTAGTAATAATACAAGCATGCATTTCAATGGAGTTTACAAAGAACAGCATGTCCTTAATTGGGGACCATGAGATTATCCATCCATGCATCTATCCATTGATTGACGGACTAATGTGTTTTTGGATTTAAAATCTGTAATGAAATGGACTGACATATAGTTCATGATTTGGCATTTGTAATGTTTACCAAAATAGTCTCTGTGTTGCGGCATTACTGCATTTTAAAGTGGTGTATTCTTTTTAAAGACAGAATAATTAATGCATGATCATCTGAAGGGCTCTGCCTTACTTTCCTGTAATTAATCACCTCCGAGGTGCAGTCTGACAGCTCCGGTAGCACAGTCTCCTACTTCCCTGCTTGTTCCGTGGCTCTGGGCTTGTCTGGTTTGAGGGACTCTGAATTAAGCAGAGTAACTGCTGCGAAATTTCTCACCCCGGTAGCCCGAAGCACAAGACCGAAACGCGGTTGCCTGGGTGCAGCCAGGGGAGGTTGGCTGTCACACAACAGTTTAACTCCAAACCTCAGTTTGTTACACGGCACCAACGCTCTTCAAGCGAATCCTCCAACTATAGCACTCGGGTGAGTCGCCCCGCTTCGCTAAACCCTGATATAGTTACCGAATCAGAAAATGGAAGGACCGTGTGACGTGAAGGAACACGTTTGCCTCTACATTGTGTCTGTCTCCCTCTACAACTTTCATTTTCTCCTAGGAATTTAGACCAACTTTTGACCATACGTTTTAAATTAAAATATTGTATTTTGGGGTTTTTAAGAAAAGTTAGATTTATTAAACATGAGTGAAAATATGGGAGAGATTTTATAGGCCTAATCCTTTTCGGTTTAGCTGATCAGTGAATTTATTACGAGAAAGACGCTCTCTTATTATCTAAAGGCTGTGAAATTTGACAGATCTGCGTCTTGAAATAAAATCTGTAATTCATACCCACACGCTCCAACTGGTCAGTTTCAATCATGTCAAGCCTTCGATGGATCAAGGGCTTATCCGAGTAGCATTCAGAGAACGGCAAATCTAGCAAATGCCATGAAATTCGCTCTGGCAGATGAAATAAACTTTAAACTATGTAGTACTTCACTATTTTAAGGAATATAGCACTGAGTTTTTTTTCTTTTTTGCAGAGACTAACACTTTATTAGCCTCCATTTATAATATGGCGTTCGGCTGCTTGAACAGGCACTCTTTAAAACTGATAAAATGAATTCTTTCATTTATGGTCAGTTTGATTGTGATGGATGGTGTCTGGCCACGTTGTAAAGAAACTTTGGCCTCATCTGTCTCTATAAGAGGTAATCGACCCTCACAAGCCATGGTTTCATTGTTTTCAGGCTGCCAAAGAACCACCTTCGATCAGAGCAGCTGGATCTCAGAACATCTGTGATATGTGGAGGTGTCAGCCAACACAGAGGAGCAAGGGTGGAGGCCGCAGGTCTATCTGGTGTCCTCTTCGGCTGCCGGGGATGCCGGGTTTTGTGTTATGAGTGACAGCTGCATACCAAAGTAAACAAGGTGGAATTTGGGCAGACGGGTGTCTCTGTATTTCAGCTGAAATTCTTCCGTTCTGACTGCTTAACTTTGGCAGGGGTTGGTTAAAGGAGCCGGTGACTGCTCCAGGACGCACAGGACACTAGGTTGGGGGACACCCTGGATGGGGTGCCAGGCCTGCTTAGGTCACACACTCACAGTCGCACAGACAATCTAGAAAGGCCAGTCTGCCCGACCAACGTATCAGTACCTTGTTTATTGGCCAAGTGCATGTGGCACACACAAGGAATTTCCGGCAGTTAGTGCCTCTCCCGTTCGTTACAACACAATAGAACAAAACAGTACCGATTAAATGCAATATGAAATGAGCGCAACAGAGAAACAAACTCTAGATACGCAGAGCCGCATTTAACCCGGGCTGCAAGGCGTAAGACGACAGAGCCGTCAACTGAGCCTCCCTCTTTGTAAATATTTGTGTTGATTTTATATTATAAAATAAATGCAAATTTCTTCTGTTCCAATGAAATGTGTAACTACAGGAGGCAATTGCACGAGATTGCTGGCTGTTGAATACTCATTGATGAAAGCAATTTAACATTCTCCTCTCTAAACTGTAACCTGACATAATCAGCCTTCACCAAATCTGAGGAGGAGAATGGTTAAACTGGAAGTAATGGAGAAAGAAAAAACTGAAATCAAAAATGACCCCCTCCCCTCCCCTCCCCCCTCCAGTAACCCAGACAGCACAATGAGGGCTCAGATGGCTAGCGACAGTGGGAGGATCCGGTGCGCAGGACCTGGGAGGCATCAGCCTGATTTGGTGAGAGAGCGGGGTAAAGCACTGTCTGCCCTTTCATTACTCCTGGTGGCAGCTTTAATTACCCATCGGTATCCCTGCTGTCTCCTCAACAGGAAAGTCAGCCAGATGGGTGAGAGGAGGGGGTGAGAGGGAGGCAGTGGGGGCGGTGGAGGCTCTGGATTACGATTCCCCTCACAACCGACCCCAGCACTCTTTGAGAGCTCAGACTCGCTCAGCTGGCCGGACGCCAGCTTGCAGGGCCCCGGGGCGAGCGAGCTTCTCTCCTCTTCGCTCTCAGTCACCATAGCCGCTCTTCAACCTACAGGGGGCGCTGCTGACGAGCTCCAGGCAAGGCGTGTTCGACTCAGTCCAAAACCTACCAGTGCAGAGTGTGCTGAAGCAAGTAAATAATAACAGACGACAAACGGCATCGTTCCCTGGAGATTCGAGACATATGAATTTAGGTTTGTCTGTGATAGGTCAAGCTTGTTAGTATTTGTTAATATGCACACAGTTGGTTAAAAGTGGATTGTTAGATTTGGGGGGAAATGATTTAAAATGATTTCATTTTAAGGGGCCTGGGAGTTTTCTAGTTGAGCGAATGATTATAACCTATGTTTGTGGCAGAAATAGGAACATTTAAGCACCGCTTTCTAAGCCATTTTAGGAAGTATTAACTGTTCATTAACAGACTCATGAATCGTTCAAACTGTCATGGAACACAGTCCAATTCTGACCTCTAGTGTCAAAATAGAGAACGGGCCCCTCTTTACTGTCATCAAAGAGCAGGACATACTGTATGTATCACAATATTTATTACTGCAGCTATATGGAGTTTTTAAAAAGCTGCTTCTATTAATCAGAATTTAAAAGTAATAAGATGATAAATGCCTAGATGAATTTTCGGCTGCATGGTGGCTTGTGAGTAGGTAACACTGCTGGATAACACCCCCAGGTATGAGGGTTTGAATCCTTAGATGGGTGATCATCCTGCCCCCCCCCCCATGACCCTGACCAGTATATGCAGTTAGAAGATAGATGGATATTTTAATACTGTAATTTATAAGCATTAATAGCATCATATATATTTTATGCTTAATCACACCATACTCATCTAAAACCCAGAGCCTGACTTTGAAAGGAAAAACAGACCCATACTACAATGCTTGTCCAAAAACATAGAATGCTGAAAATAAACAAATCCTCACTTTGCATCACAAATTCAGCATAAACACGGCACAAACAAGAGTGCAGACTGAATTCTTACATTCAAGGGTATTATTCTAGTCAAATAATCAGGCATTTACATGATTTATCTGCATTCAGATGTACATCATTAGCTGCACGGCTAAAGCTTTGCAAAGCTACAACGCAGTCAATGTAAACAACAGATAGTATAACCATTAAGGAGTTCAAGCTATAGCTGTTGCTTTAGGAAAGGTCACTTTGGATTCACTAAAATTAGTCCACATTTAATAATGAGTTTCTGAGATTTGCCTAATTGCAGTTAGACTGAGGATTCCCAGCCTTAGGTAATTGATTAGTCAGATCATCTTTTTGAAGCCTGATTAGACTAACATGTTCATGTAAACTGACAACAGAAATGTTGTGTGGAACTGGAATAAAACCAGATGAATGGTAAAAGTTCAGAGAAAATTTTTGAAGAACTTCTTAAAGCAAATTGTGTGGAACCACCTTGTTACTGGGAGCAAAAAGGATAATTCAGCAAGAGAAAAGACAAACTAGGATGCATGGACTGTCATTTGTAATGAATTCAGCTTAAATGAAAAAATAACCAGCAGGACACCACAACAGCTTCAGGTAGGAATATTTATTGTTGGCCCACTTTTACAAATCAGATTCATTTTTAAGTGTTGGTTTCCTTATATAAGTGGGGACAATGTATTATTCTGACAGCAATGTGACATGAATACTATGTAGTATTACAACTGATTTCTATATTGCAAGTTCTTGTGGAAAAACTTAACAACAAACCTGAAAACAAATGCTGTGATTCTTGGAGAGCATTACAAGACAGGTGGTGGACATCTGGGAAGACCAGAGTCAGGGGAGGGGGAAGCTGCAACTGGAATCACTGATAACAAGCAGACGTTTGTATCCATCCCCAATATTCATAATTTGGATAGACCTGAAGGGCATTGTCAGTCTTGTACTTCCATGATACAGGTTTGTAATTGTACTTTATGGGATGCTGTTCTCAGATCATCATATGTATCATATGTTTGAAGCTGCTATTCACCAGCTCATGGAGGGACTCAGACAGAATGATGGTCAGTGCCAGACTCCTACAGCAGCTGCTGAAGAGGCTGATAGTTACAAACTAGGGCTGCAGGACAGGTGTAAAGCAGAGTGTGAGAAGCTGATCATGAAAATTGCACAAATTCAAAAATATTAAAGCATTTAATGAATGATGTTGAAAATCCCTGATATTAAGCAGGCTGTGATGGAGGAGGGGAGTGACGTGACAGCAACGTTACTGTGGGATCTGGCACCAGGTCAGGGTGCTGAGATTTCCTTTCCTAACATCAATTCCTTTATTACTGGTCTTTGCCTGTTGTCTTCAATCATCTGGTGTGTCATGAGAAATGCCGCACTGCAAAAATGTCTATGCAAGCCAGCCCATTTGCTGGGCTCTGTGGATTAGCAAATTGTGCCCTTGTGCGAAAAGTCTGGCACAGGAACCGTTTTGCCACTGGGCCCTCAAATAAGGTCCTTAACTCCGGCTGCGCCAGGACTGCTGGTCTGGGTAAATGGCTGACCCTGCGCTTCGATCCCCAGCTTTTTTCTCACCTTAATATATGCGCAGAAATGCGCATAACTGGTATGCATTTGCCTCATAAAGCAATACATGACCATTTGTCGTAACAGCGCAGGTGCATACCTAATTCATGTGCATGTCCACTGCTATGACAAAAAATGATTGGGCATTTTAACATTGACACAGCTGATCTGACCACAGTATGTAGGTTAAAACGCATAGCATTTTCTTCTCATAGCAGCATGCATTTATCCTATTACTACAAGAAATTGCCACAAATCACTTTATATGGCAAATGCATACTCGAGTACTAGTTATGTGCATCCCTGTGTATAGGTGCTGTATCACAAGTTAGGTGAAAACGAAGGAGTTTCTTGTACAACTAGCAAGTCTGAAGTGTGATTTATTCTAAGATGAGGTTTAAATGTTTCTATAGCCACGATGATCCCTAAACTTCTATTGGAACCACAGGCCCGACTTCCTAATTAGAAGCCATATGTATTAATTCAAAATTGTCGACTGACAAAAACACCACACATAAAAACAAACACGCTAGTTTCAATCAAAGAGAAAGGGAGTAATAAAATACACTTTATTGGACATCCTCTTAAACACCTTTTCATTGCAACACCGTTCAGCATATTTCCCACTTGCAAGCTGTTCTCTGTGCCAATGACCCCGTCGAAAAACCCACTGACAGTGCCCAAGTACAGCTCTCACATTATCGTATAAACAATGTCTATGAAGACTGGATTACATGGTTTTTTTCCCTTTACTCAGGTGGACCTAATTTTGTATTTTAAAATCTAAAAAGATCCATTTTTGTTCTGAAATTTGTTGCTTTACTTCACATCCAAAACATGTTTGCTCATAAAAATGCTGTTTGTTATGGAAGTTTCTGGGAGCACGAAATGCAAAATCTTAGTAATAATCCGAATTTTAACATACAAGAAACAGCTACTAATCTTAGATGGTTCCATTCCTCGAAAACAGAACTGACGATGAAAATGTTCTACAAAAATGGTCTTTAAAAAAAAGAAAAGAAAAAAAAAAACTTCAGATTGCCAGGCAGTTGAGCCAATGTTTGCTCATACCATGAGGCAGAAAGTGTACCTACATGCGTATAAAGAACTGGAAGAACCCCCATCACAGATGTTAACCACAGTTAACGATTTTTTATAGGCTCTCTCAGCCAGAGCACGTAGGAAAAGTACAGCTTTCAGAGGGGGAAGCCTTCCAGAAGAATCACATTTCAAATTCACAACCTACTAAGAAATAAGCTCAGTAACACGTATAGAGATGTAATGAAACAGCCACATAACAGCGGAGGAACTTTTCATTGGCCAGATTACGTGACTCTATCCAATACTGTAGAGAAGAGAGGGTTAAGCATTCCTTTGAGTTCAAGATACATTTTATTTTTTCCCAATAAAAAAAAACATTACAAAAACTTGAAGAGGAAAAAAAAAAGCAAATAAAAAATGACATCTTTTTGGAAATTTCTGAATTCTGAAATGGAAACAAAAAATGAAACAGAAAAATAAGCCTGGCACAAAGGATTGAAATATGAGCGACAGCCTGGCATGTTGACAACGGCAACTATATTCTCGCTATAAAGCGGAAGGCTCACTGTCATTCCGAGATACGTCACCAAAGAAAGAGCAAGGAAAAAAACAAAACTGCTCGTTCCTGATACAGAGACGTCCTAAACGCTGCAATATTCATGCCTGAATACTCAGCCAACAAGTATCAGCACTCTCCTGGACAAATTCACCTACGTGTGCTGTGCGAGTACGCATCTGTGTGACACACAGCACAGCACAGCAGGTTAATGCAGAAGGCTCTCGACCACCAAAAGAAATGGTGCAAGCCAAGCTAAATAGTACACCAACGTTAGGCTCCATCTGAGAAAATCTCAAAAACGCAAACACCCAGATATCTTGTACAAATGCAACACGATCAACTAAGTATATCATCCGAACCCAACTATTTAAAACAGCAAAGCTTAAAACGAAATCATTAAACATCCAGACAAATCCAATAATGTGCACAGTTACGTTTTTAAAATGGTTGTCATTTGCCTTCTTATGGAACATTAATAACAATATTGCACACTTTGTCTCATTCTTGGATTAAGATGTCTAGGACAATCAATGAAGTGAAAGCAAAGACAGGACAGCACTGTCAGCAGTTAGCAAGCTCTCAGACAAAAAACAGACACACACACCCCACAATCTCATTCTCCGTCACAACAGTTCGAAACAGGGTTAGGAAACCTGAACATTAAGTGATCTTAAGGGTTTTCATTAGGCAGTAAAAACTGAGCAGGATGTTGGAGCAGATCTATGGTGAGAAAAGAACCAAATTTTCAGAGCCAAATCTATGCCTCATCACTGACTACATTTCTGAAGCCATAACAATGATCCGTTGTCCATAACATAAGAAGCTAGTTTCATTTTATCCAAAGGGGCAGGGAAAGCTTAAAAAAAAAAATTTTTTTAATTCAAACTAGAGAGGCCCCGGTGTTTAAGTCAGCATATCTGTGAGCAAAACCTTTCCTGCTTATACACACAGAAGCACACACAACTTCTTCTAAACACACCTCCTGGATCAATGTGAGCTCAAAGTCAAGTCCTTTTTCATGATGTATCTACAGATTTAAAACAAAAATTAGAGGCGGTTCAAACCATTGAGCCAGGCCAACATGAAAAGCTCTTGCGGGGGAGAAGGAAAAAAAAAAAAAAAAACAAAGGTGGAGGAAAAAAAAAAACAGCAAAGAGATTCAGCCTGAAGACAGTTAGTCATCCCCTGACTGAGCTTCCTCTTCTGACACATCCTCCTCTTCCTCAGGTGCCTCACCAGCTTTCTTGGGGGCAGAGGAATCTTTCTTCTCAGCCACTGGCTCTTCTTCTTCCAGGGGGCTCTCAGGATCATCATCCTCTTCTTTAGGGGAGGATTTTTCAACAGCCTTACCCACACTGGGTCGACCTTTTCCCTTGCCCTTCATGGGACTGGGAACCACTGTGCAGGGAAAAGAAAATACCAAGCAACCTCTTAGACTTGGTCAGGCTTGCTTAGTCACTGTAATACTTAGTGTACATCAGGCTAAACCTCATAGCAATGCCCCATAGACCTTAGGATGCAAATTCCAAGCCAGTCAGGCAACGAGGTTTCTCTTCATTGTGTCCATTAAATCTATCTTCATATATTCCACAGTGAGTAATGAGGTTGTCAAGCTCCCTCTCCTGGTCAATCTCAGAAACACACCTGACTGACCCATGTATGCCAAGACTGGCACTCTTTCAGTTCCTTATATCCATTTTACGTTCTTTTTACATGGATGAAGTCAGTCAAAAATGTATTTTATATTTTCTAAAGACTGTAATGCAAGTTGTCTATATGTAGAAAAAAATCTACTTATGAATTACTAATATATTAAAAAAGAAGTGTCTGTTGCTGTAAATTCTAAAATGTAAAGATAAATTGACGGTGTTGTTAATGGCAGACTTCCAGAATTGAATACAGACTGAACTTCCTTAAGCCCCCATAGACTCCTGAATAGTTCAGAGTATAAAGGTGACCTGCTTCCACTGGCTGTACCTGTGGCCTTTAGCCGAGGCTTGGGCGATTTCTTCTCTTGCCTGGTTCTCCTGACCACCTTCTTGCTCCTCTTTCTGGAGTGACCATAGTCACTGTCATCATCATCATCCATCATGAAGTCTTCATCGCTACCAGATTCCTCTAAGGCATTGTGTGAACGGGGGGGGAGGGGCAGTCAAAACCATGAAAACTACCCTTTATTACAAGACAGCAAGCGTGCAAACCGGAGCAGAGTTCCAGATTATTCCTCTCACAAGGCACATAGGGAGGCTAACATCAAAGCAGTTCCTCCAAGTTCTTCAATAAATAAGTCCATTTCTTAAACAAGCTGTCCATCTAGTGGCCGTTGATGTTATCACAGGTGCAGAA
>JABFEB020000104.1:1468130-1509699 GCA_019775895.2 Stomatorhinus ivindoensis
ATGGTGCCACCTCAGACATGGTGCCATCTCAGACATGGTGCCACCTCAGACATGGTGCCACCTCAGACATGGTGCCATCTCAGAGGGGTTCCACCTGCCAGCTGTATAGGGGAGCATGGCTTAGGTCAGTGGTCACCAGCGTGTCGACCGCAACTCCACAAGTGACTAGAAGGAAGGCAACAGCTTGTCCTGTTGCCACTTGCCCCCCCCCCTACCCTTCCAGGTTATTTCCTTTGAAGAAATAGCACTTACTGTAAATACATTTGGAGATCCTTAGATAGTCACACGCAACATCATCCTTTTTCCATCATGGGACTAACTGAATTTTCCCAAGGGATTAATAAAGTTTTCTACCTACCTACCTATCAGCATGTTGGGCAGTACAGTCTTATACACCTCAGCTGGTTCATTGGACACTTTGTCTTTTATTTAAATGGGACTAAATTAAGTTGTGCTTATTAATTTACTTGGAAGCCTCACGTCTCTCTTGCAGGTTTAGGGGAAGTTCTGCCTCTTGGGCACTGTACCTGGTACCCTATTAATATCTACAGATCAGATGTGATAAACAATTTGGCTTATATAGAAAGTAATTGTGCATCCATCCATCCATTTTCTGAAACTGCTTAATCCCTACTGGAGATGGGGGGGGGGGACCAGAGCCTATCAACGGGCGCAGGTGGGAACTAACCCTGGGCAGTCGCCAACAAATACACACTCACACACAAACAACTACAGGGCCAATTTAGACTCACCGATCAACCTGAAAGTTATTGTCAGGTCATTAAACTTCATGAAATATTGTTTTGTTATTGAAAATTGTTCCGGACCACTGGCTTTGAACAAAAATCTAATGCGGACCTTTGCTCAGAAGAGTGCTATAGATTTTAGGTCTGGCTTAATTCCATGGGTGACACTGAAAAATGACAATTACTTTCCAACTTCAGGTATCTGGTAGGCCGTGTCAATGGTGCCGCGACCAGCTGAGACAGCGGCGGACATCAGCAGTGGGCGCTTGTTGCTCTGCTTAGCTTCAGCTTCAAAGGCTTCCCTCATTTCCTATTAAACAAACACAGAGAGCTGTTATCCACAGTCAAACCATGGGTCCTGCATTTCACACTTCCATACTTGGCTGTATAAATGGGAAAAACTACCAGATTTTGCATATAAGCTTTTTGTAAAAAAAAATTTTAATGCTAAATTGTAATTTAAAGAATTTGCCTTGCTGTTCCATGAACCTTTCATTCCACACTGGGCATTTCGGCATTTCCTCATTCATATCATCTTTATGGTCATGTGTGTTTTATGTATGGAAGAATTCAGCCTTGTCATCTAACACATTTACAGGAAGCAGCCTGCAGCCTATTCCAGATATAAAATGGTGCTTCTTGTTTTCTAATTAAACTACAGATGCCTGTCCCGGACATTTCCACCCCAGAGTCAGATTCACTTAGAATTAAATTAAGAAATCAATTAATTTACTTTAAATCAGTTAGCTGACTAATTAATTAATTACCAATTTAGTAAACAGTAGTGGCCAGTCAGGCGGCAGGGTGGCGCAGTGGTTAGTGCTGATTCCTCATGGCAAGAAGGTTCTGGGTTAGGTCCTGGCTCCTTTCTGTGTGGAGGTCAGATGCTGTTCGTGTGGGTTTGCACTGGGGGCTCTGGTTTCCTCCCGTGGTTCAAAAGCATGCATGGCAGGTTGATCGTCGAGTCTAAATTGGCCCTATGAGTGTGTGTGCCCTGCAGTGTGTTGGTGACTGCCCAGGGTTGGTTCCTGCCTGCACCCATTGTTCCTGGCATAGGCTACGGGTTTTGTGGTGATGGAGGTGGATAGTCCAGGTCCAGAAAGGCAAAATACCCTGACCAAGATTTTGCTTCACCCGCTGAGTACTCTGTGACTCTTTATGGTTGGTTTATGGAACTGGTTGGCTAAATCAAAATCTTGGTCTGGATTTTTATTTATTGGACCTGAACTAACCATCTCTGTTGGTAAATATGCAAACGTAGCAAATAAATTCTGTTAATCTACAACTTTCACAGAGTGGCCAAACTTATTAAGAACTGGTAGGACATAGGACAAATAAACTACATAAGCCAGTGAAATATGCCAGGCTGCTGAGTTTTAGTCCCAAAATTACCTGCAATAGGACAGAGTACAGCTGCTGGTCTTGTGGAGGGCTTCCCCTGTTGCCTGGGTATTCCCAGTCAATGTCAAGACCGTCAAACTGATACTTCCTCAGGAAGCTGATGACAGAGTCGATGAAAGTTTGACGGGTACCAGAGGAAGCCACCATAGCAGAGAATCTTGAAAAGGGGAGAAAGCCAGTTTCATGCACACTTTGCAAAACTGTGTAGTACAGGCACTTACATATAAAAGGTTAACTAAAATTGACCAAGTCTCCTTTCGGAAATTTAATATATCTGCAGTAACATTGAAAGGATGTTAATTTTAAATATACTATTATTATACCAGTATAATAAAATATTGTCTATACCAGTTTTAAAGAAGCACTTTTTTATTTTAATATTTCCAAAGGCCAAAGGATATTGCTGATGATAGATAAGACAGTACTTTACAAACTGATAATGGTGATCCTGCTCTTCATTATTTATCAACATTTATTATTAGTAAGATGTCTAGTATAGTGGTGCTCAAGACAGAGCAAACAGGCAACAGCACTGTATGTTTTATTGATGTTCATGGCAAGTTTGCTGCTGCACCTTAGCCTCACATGACACATTCGATGAATGTGTGCGGTAAATTAACGTCAAACTTCCTACCCAGAGGAGCCGAAATTCCAGCCTCCAACAGAGAGCAGGGTTTTCATGTTTCCATTCCTGCAAAATTAGAGTAAACAGAATTGATATCAGTGGCTGGCAACTGGACGTTTTATGGACATGAATGAGACAAAAATTGTATCTGGGACAGGTTGCATGCATCTGCAGGATGGCGGCCAGTGGTTCCCTCACTGGTCCTTAAGGTCGTTGAACTGGCCGTAGAGTGTCACGTCATTCCACTCGTAAGTGGCGAGCTTGCCGTTTGTGATCGTGGCAAAGGCGTAGAGGAGGTGGGTACACAGGCATGGGTCGATGTTAGTGGGCATGTAGATGGTTGGAGGAGGCCTGTATTGTGCCCAGTTAGTGAAGTAACAGGACAGGATGTAGGAAGAGCCTGGATGGGAGAAGAACATGTGACGATTCAGTACAAGCAACTGTATACCAATCAATAAATAACACTTGTGCAATAGACCAATGAAAACAATTAACACCTCAACGTCACAATCCCCATAAAGTGCAGCTGCAAGTAATTCAGATTTCGATATTGATGAAGCAGATGGTTTGGGGGAAGAAACTGCTCTTGAATCTGGAACCCAGTGTTCTGATACTGTGAAACTTCTTATCAAACTCTGGGGTGAGAAGATAAAGATTATGATTAAGATGGACTTGATCCTAACTGATCCCAGGTGGAAATTTAGGAATGCGGCTTTGGTGATTTAGGTCATGTACTACACTTTATTGGGTCAATGGTTGATGCATATCCAGTCGATGGATGGCAGTTTGGTTTACATAATCTTCTGGGCTGACCTCATAACTCTAAAGTGTGCTCATCCCCCACTTCTTTACCTATCTCAGGAAACGACAGGTTTTCATGAGGTCCGATTCAGTGCTCCCTGTCTACCTTAGCCTCTCTGGGACCTGGACGCCAAGGAAGTTGCTGAAAGTTTCCATTAGATGGCCAGCAATGGTGAATGTGTGATTCGAGAGCTCCGTCTTCTTTTTTATTGACGTTCAGAGTGAGGTTATTGTGTTGGCTCCTCTCCAGTGGACAAGGACGAAGATATCAAGTGAAAACAGGGGCCAGCTGTGCTCCACATGTCTTTAGAACAGAGGAAGGGATGTGATCGTATCCAGCAGCTCTGCCAGCTTTGACCTTGCTGAAAATTGTCTGCTCTTCCTGTTCAGATATTTGCAGCACAAATTCCCCTGGTTCACTGAATTCTTTTGTGTCTGGTCCAAATTAATGGTCCTCAGACATTGGATAAAAGTTATACAGCATGTCAAGTAGTATAATTTTATTTCACAGGGTGAACAGTGACTATACTGTACATGCAACATGAACTACATAACACAAGATGAATTGCATGAATGCTCACTAAAGGGCTTTATAACATTTAATTTCGTATACAAATACCCGTACTATAAAAATAAATAAGATATATAGCGATCATCCATCTATCCATTTTGTCTAAATTCTTCTCGAGTAAAGGGCCGCTGTAGACCTGGAGCCCCAGCCTAGAAGCATTTGTCATACTATTTGGGACATTCCTGACACATAATAAGGGACATTTCTATCAGGATGCCAGTATATAGTATGAACACTGAAGTGGAATTAAAACTGAATCATTGACTTATTAATATTAAGATGAAAATCTATACTGCTGATGTTTTTTTTTCCTGATACTGGTTCCTGGGGGAAGCATCACCTCATACCTGCAGGATGGGAGCGATTCCCACCCATGCTTTCTGGATGTCACCTTTCCCTGTTATTTCCTCTACATGCTATGTTTCCTCAGTAGTACTGAAATGTGTAGGCAACTTCATTGGCTTTTATTTGCATATAAAGCCATTACTGGCCCCTTCTTTTCTTGTTTGACTGTCTACTTGAACATTTCCAAAGTGGATACCTACTCCTTGCACTACTAGTACCCAAAGTGTCCACCACGTTGACCAAGGTCAGTTTTAAGCTTGCTGCTCTGGCTGCATGGAAAATGCTCCAAACTTCAAACACCTGATACCTTGGATAGTTTTAAATATGTGATGATAAGAGTTTTAAGGAATGAGTTGGGTTCGTGCAATTTGTTTGTAAATCCACTGCTTTAATTGTTTCAATTATTTTCCTTTGATTGCATGTTTCTGTTTAAATAAAGGTAAATATAAATAAATAAAATAATAATACTGGATTTACTGGAGCTATTTCACAAAATACTGTATTAGAAAGATTACTTAATATTAGCTTGTCATTTCTCATTCTGGCCATTAGAGGGAGCTAGGGGCTATCTTTTAGATTTCTTTCTCTCTCATCAGCAAATGAGTTGATTTATTTAATCAGCAGTGAGTATTTAAGTTACACCTTGGTACTTTCTATTTGGAGTTCCTTGGTAGCGCATGGAGCTCCTGGTTTTATGGATTTGGCCTCTTCTGAAGATCTTTGGTGCAAGCGAGATTTGTAGAGACTTGTGTACTACCTTTCTCTTTAATGTCATTCTGAGAGTGAGATACTAATCTGGAAATTAAACAGGATTCTCAGCTACACTGGGAGAAGGTAGTATTATGCACTGCTTAACTATGAATTGGACCAGTAGTGTCCCAGTTAAGTCCTTGGAGACCCACAGACAGTCCAAGTTTTGCTCAACCAGTAGCTGGTGAGGAGAAAAAACGTGGACTCTGTGGGTTCTAGAGGACCGGATTGGGAAACAATGTATTAGACAAATGCTGAAAAAGAAGAAAAGGGCCAGAATATAACTTAATTAAAATTAGATCAAATTACGTTATGTTGAACAATTTTTACGTGGACTCCAGACGTGAACGTATGATACACCATCGATCAGCGATATACAGGGAAGGAAATTGGCAGCCAGTTTCACTTACCAAGCTGCGCGTTGAGCAGCAGGGCCAAAGCTGTGAAGGAGAAGCCAGACGGAAACACATATTAACAAACGTTCTGTGGAAAGGTGACAACATCCTGAAGCATCGTGACAGCACACCATACAAAGCTGCCAGCCATGCCCCCAGAAAGCTTACAGTTATGACCATGAGAGTGAAAAATATGCCAGTTTACCCAAAGGTATAGTGTGCGACTTACCCGAAAAAAGCAGCAGTTTCCCCATGATTGCCCAGGACAAAAGTGAGTCTGCAAGGTCGCACCTTTATACTCTGTGCCTTTTTCCACAATATTTACTAAAGATTGAGGTCCATTGTGATTTAATAATGCTTTGCTTGATTACTTATCATGTTTTCACTAGTCTTTCGACAAACACCGGACTGCTAAACTTTAAATAAACATGTGGTAAGATAAAGATACGCAATTCAGTGAAATTTGCCTATTTTTGTGAATGAATGGACAAACGGGAAAAATTAGGAAGAAAAGTTAGTACTGCTCAGTTCTGTAAACCTTGGACTAAACATTTTTCTGCATATGTATGTCGGGTATGTGGTAAAGTAAGGGTAACTTAATATCTTCTCTGTAATACAGAGATACTCTATCCTTACGATTATGAATTACACCTATTGGGGATTTTATTCTTGAATAACAATCTATAATTTATAATCATGTGAATATAAACTATTTATGTGAAAAAATATTAAATATTTAGTTCTTTATTCAGAAATATCAAAATAACAATATTTGATCTTCTTTCAAATTATATCTATATATAAGGGTAATGTTATTGCATGATCGACACAAAAACAACATTTACGATTCCTGCTGAAGATAAAGTTAGGACACTGTATTTCCTAATAGCCAGTATGTTCCCCTCAGTGAGACGTTTTCTATAACCATCTTTCTATAACCACTGTCTCTGACATGGACTGGCAGAAAGTTTTCCCCACTCTCCACTGCAGAATTCCTCAAGCTGTGTGATGTTTGAAGGGTGTCTTGCATGCACAGCCTGTTTCAAATCACCCCACAGCATCTCAATCGGGTTCAGATCTGGCTATGGCTCGGCCATTCCAGAACACTCCATTTCTGTCTTATGAGCCACCCCTTGGTAGAGCCATCCATCCATTTTCTATACCCGCTTATCCTACTGGGTCACGGGGGGTCCAGAGGCTACCCGGAAGCAACGGGCACGAGGCAGGGAACAACCCTGGACCGGGGGCCAGCCCATCGCAGGGCACACACACGGGCAATTTAGCAACTCCAATCAGCCTCAGCATGTCTTTGGACTGTGGAGGGAAACCAGAGTACCCGGAGGAAACCCCACGACGGCACAGGGAGAACATGTAAACTCCACACACATGGAACCTAGGCGGGGACTCGAACCCAGGTCCCAGAGGTGTGAGGCAACTGTGCTAACCACTGCACCACCTTTGGTAGATTTCCTGGTATATTTTGGGTCATTGTCATGTTGCATGGCCCACCTCTGCTTCAGTTGTAATTTTGAACAGATGCACCCTTTGATACAATGAAGAATTGATAAGGATTCTATGATTGTGAGCTGGTCAGGTCCTGCTGCGGCAAAGCAGCCCCTAACCATGACATTTCCACCTCCATGCTTCACAGTTGTATGAAACCCTTTTGCTCATGGTGTTGTCATGGTTTTATGCCAAACACGTCCTCTGTTGTGGTCTGCTCTTGGGCTGCACTTACTAGGATGCCCTGACCTGCCCTTGTCGGCAGTCATTTTAAATGTTCTCCACATTGTACTTGTGGTTTAAATGACACAGGCTCCTCTAAAATGCTCTGCAACAATGCTCTAATTGTTAGTACCTGATGTGAAGTACCTGAATCTGATTCCAGGTATATTAAGTAGTAATGAATGTGGAATTGCCCTAATTGTTTCCTCACAAAAAATTGCTTTTCAATTAATTACATTTTACATTTTTTTAAAAGACTTCTTCAGTTTAATTTGTTTAGTTATACCTTATACCATTACCTTAGTTTATCAAAATTGTTAAAATGAAGGTCAAATGTCCATGTTTACCTATGATAATAAACGCAGGGGTGTCCTATTTATTTCACATGAATGTATATGCAGGTTTACTAGTAAAAATGTACGAGAAAACAGATGTACAACCTGTCTGGAAAATGTAATTGTATAATTTCAACAATTAGTAGGTGTTATATAACCGATAGGGCTATCTCAGAGAGATTGGGCTATCTCAAAGAGATAGCCGCGTTAGAATATCAGCCATATTAGTAAATGATATGGTGCAGCTAATGCACATGTTATCTAACTGATTTATCATGGAGAAACTCTTTAGCCAGTGTTTCCCAACCCGGATCTCAGGGACCCACAGATGGACCATGTTTTTGTTCCCTCCCAAAGACCGGATTGGGGAACACTGCCTTTAGCTACCATGGTGTGCTCAGAAGCATTTCTGGGGATCCCTTCTATCTTCTGCCATCAGGTGCCACGGCATGCCAGCTTTCACCCCACCAGACATAACACAACAAAGGACAGCATTTAATAACAAGCAATGTTACCGTACATAACTGTACTTGTACTATGTACGTCATTAATTAATTTACATGTATTTTCTATCTATCCTGTTTTTGCACAACATGGTTTGAACAATATATTTTCGTACTTTCATACTTAAACTTCGATATTGCTCATTCATCTATGTTTCGTTTGAGAAAACAAAGGTAAATACATATGATTACATAATAACAAGGGTGTTGCTTTGATCTCAGTATTGGCAAGGACTAAATCAACCCCCGAACCCCCCATCCCCTAGGAACACATAATACCCCCATGACATTGGCAGGGACATTTCCCTACCATCCATACCCAAAACTACACCCTTGCACCATGATGTCACCCAGGGTGTCCCCTGCCTTGTGTCCTGTGGTTCCTGTCATAAGCTCCAGGGTTACTGTAACTGTGTGGTTATGATAAGATGGATTTGGAAACATGTTATGTTTTAACACTTTCCAAATGACTAAAAGTCCCAGCTTACAACTTACAATACAAAACTCTCCATAGAATACACTTCACAGGACAAAGGATGTTCCAAATACACTTAAACTCAGGTAACTTTGCAGAGAACTACAGGCATGCCATATGGTGCTGCACACCAGTGTACAAGCACTGGCAGAGGATATGGCAAGATTTTATATATGGTTTAATTGTCACATCCTCACCCACATTGTGCATTTTAGGTGATGCAAGTGAATTAGATATGGAAGAAAATAAGGCACGCTTGATAAGGTGGATAATTACATAAGTCAAATATATTTTGTGCCATTTTATATTTGTTATATGCATTACTTTGCTTAGTCATTAACCAAAATTTAATCAACTAACCTGAAATATTTGAAAACTCAGGCTGTTTTGGGGAAAGACACCCTTTCACACTACGTCCATCCTTTGTCACTATGTATAAGATTCTCTCCAGCAGTGAGGCTTGAACGCTGGAATCTGCTGCAGATGCGGAAAAAAGCACAACCATTGCCTGACTGTAATGAAGGCACTGCCAATGTGTCTGTAAATTCCAAGCAATCTGGAGACCAAGAATGACTGTTGAATGGGGTTTGCTGTTGAAAGGGATATAGTGATCTTCTTGCATAACATAGATGCTCCCCAAACACCACTTTTCTTTTGTGTCATTTCTGTTCACATTTTATAATAATGAAAATGAAAACAAAAAAAGTCAACAATAAGTAAGTATCCTCAACGGAACAGGTTAGCCACACAAACTACTGAACGCGTCACAAATGTAAATGCACAAACAGTGGAGCCCGCAAGTCAGAGTCATGAGATCAGATGTATTTTAGAAAAAGTACACGTATTGCACAACAAAATAATGAGGAAGGAAATAAAATAAACCACTCCCTCACTTGATTTCCAGACTTTCACTGATTTACATCAGACATGAGGACCTGTGTGTTTTTTATCTGTTTTTATCTTGGTAAAGTATATAAAACTTTTAATCATTGATGCAAATGTTGTTGTAGGTACTACTACTAATTATGTTAAGCGGGAAAGTTCAGGCTCAGAAAGTTCAAATCCAGACCAAGATTTTGTGTCAGCCAACCAGTTGAGTACTTCGTGAACGTGACTCATTACACTCAACTGGCTGGTTGAAACAAAACCTTGGTCTGGATTTGTACTTTCTAAACATGAACTTTCCAGCTTTGTAATTAAGGATATCTTTGTTCAGAAAATCAGCAATGCAAACCTTTTTCTTAGGCTCATTTATTTATATTTCCTGACCTAACAAATGTCCTTCCTTTCACCAACAGTATCTTCTGAAGTCAAGTTTAGAATTTTTGCACCAAGTTTGGTGACAGGCATCGCCAAGGAGTCCGTCACCATTCATTGCCAGTATGACCCCCACTACAGGAATTATGAAAAGTACTGGTGCAGAGGGGCAATACATGACTTCTGCAGGGCAGTAGTGAAAACCACAGGGTCCAATACAAATAAGCGGACTGTCATGAGTGATGACAGACACAACGGAATCTTAACAGTGACTGTCCACAACCTGCAGCTAGAAGACAGTGGAAAATACTGGTGTGCTATTTCCAAACCTCTGAAAGACATCTTCGCTGGAGTTTTCCTGCAGGTTTTAAAAGCAGGTAATTCCACATTTTAAGTTACAGGAAAAGCCCAGAGCACACATTCACACATTAATATAGCTGGGTTCTTTTAATCATATATATACTGTGTGTGTGTGTGTATATATATATATATATATATATATATATATATATGTGTGTGTGTGTGTGTGTGTGTGGATTATGTTTTAATTTCATTGTGGGGACCAAGTGTTCCTCACAATGTAATTAAACACCTGTTAATTTGACATTGTGGGAACCATTTTTCAGGTCCCCACAAAGATATGTGAATGCAGCCAAACTAAAAATGCCAAAAGTCTTGTTTTTTGTTCCGTAACTTGGGGTTAAGGGTGTCTTTGTTGTGATTAGGGTTTTTCCCATAGAAATGAATGGACGGCCCCTACTAAGATATGAACACGAATATGTGTGTGAGTGTGTGTGTGTGTGTGTGTGTGTCTCTGCCTGTGTGTCTGTGTGTACAGCAGTAATAAGGATTTTAAACTGGGACAATCCAAGGATTTGACCCCTAGGGCAGCGGAGGCCCCAGTAAGGTTTGACACTCTTAATCTGTATAAACACAGAACGGGTCCCCAGCAATAACATTTGTATGACATGTGAATAAAAGCTCAGTAGGGTCTGCAATTGCACTTATTTTTAATATAATATGATCTATATCTTCGACACGTAGTGATTCATTTAAAAAAAAAAAAAAAAAAACTTTGACAATTTGGTCTTCACAGATACTCATGCTACTACAGTGAACACTACTGCTTCCAAGCCAGCTGGGGGCAGCAGAGCACCGTGAGTCTTACTATCTTATAGTAAACACCTACAGCAGGCTACTTTAATATACAAAACACAAGTATTCTTGAAACATGTATAAATAAATGCCCACAAAACATACATCCATGTGTGTTACCTTGACATATACATAATCATTATGGCTCTTGATATTAATTACACCTGATTATGATTTGTATGGTTGGTATTATAATGAATAAATGGATTCTGATCTTTAAATCCTACCTCCCTTTGACACAGCGAGCTCAAGTTTAAGTTTCAAGATATATGGGCAGTTCTGCGTTGGATCCTCTTTGGTGCCATGCTGGGTTGTGTTGTGATTGTTAGCGTCCAGAAGGGTACTGGATGATTCACCTTTCACGTGGCTGCAGGGATCCTTTGTTCACACTGACATCTGCTTTCCTCACCTGACGCTAAGTGTGTCTTTATCTTCTGTGAACAGACAGGACGCTGTATTTTTGGCATACAGTCAAACTGTAACACTTTCAAAAGACTGCCATGAATATTTTAGAAGGGCTGTAAATGTCCACTTCTGTTAATTTTGATGATTTAGTAAACATCTGATCTTAGTAAGAATTTGTAAGTGGTTGGTAGAAGTAATCTTTCAGTGGGCCTTCATGAACTATGGTCAGTTTTCTATGTCTTTAGTTTGACTAACTAAATTTGTTAAATTTTTTGGGCACGTTTTGACTGTTTCACTAGACAGATATAATCAGGCATAATCAGTCTTTGAAGGAAGGTCAACCAAAACTGCCATTCTAATCTTGAATTTTAACTTGCTATAAGCCAATGCAATTTTAGCTACCAATTACAAACTCAGCAGCATTTGATGTGGAAAAAAATCAGTTAAAGGATAATCTTGTAAATAAATTAGGTTAAAACAAGAAACATTCATAGAATACTTCTAAAATCTGTAACGATGTCTGTAAATACATAAACAAAGCAGCTTCGTGTCTGATTCTTCCTATTAGCTTCTGAAATCCGCCCTAGTTTATTAAACGTGGGGTGAGTTTTTGTAGGCGGGATGGTCTGCACCTCCCAGTCCAAAGGATGATCCACCTTTAATTGCTTTTGCTGGGTCCAGAGGAAGAATATAAGGAAGGAAACTGAAAAAAGTATGTGTGTTTTCATGCAAATTGTATGGGAGTGTGGGTCTGCTGCAAATACAGTTTTGGTTATTGTTGCCGTGGCTGTTTGTCTGTGCTGGAGAATTCCACAGCATTGTATAAATATATTCTGGCAAACTTCTGCAATCCCAGAACCACCAAGTTGACCATTAAGGATTTGTGATGTTTGGAAAACATATCAGGGTCATCGGAACAGAAATGTAATTTCATGACACCTTAAAGCAGGGGTGCCCAACTCCAGGACTGGGGGACCAGATCCCTGCACATTTTTGGGTTTCCCCTCATTTGACCAGCGCCATTGGCTGCAGGACCGGACAGCTGTTTGTCTATGCTGGACTATCTCCACCTCCCCATGTCCCTCCCTGTATGTTGTAGTGACCATGTGCTTATGTTGCTGAGGTGTTTTTTTCTGTTCCTACATTGCACTCCCCACTGGAGTACAGTCTGGGGCCTGTTTTTTTTATTCACCTCCTCTCTCCTCATGTAATTCTGGTTTCTCTGTTCTTCCTATCCATCATGATGGCGCTGAAGTGACGGCAGCCTTACCAGTAGCTCTGTACCATATTGTCGGTGCACTGCTGCTGGAACAAATTTCCCGGAGGAACATGCCAAAGGGGTTAATAAAGTACTATCTAATCTAATCTAATCTAATTTAACAAACCTGATTCAACTCACATTACCACACAGCTCTTGAGCTGAATCATTTATGGTGGATCAGGGAAAGAACTAAGCTACAGAGGGCTCCGGCCCCCCAGGACTGCAGCTGGGCACCCCTGCCTTAAATATTCCTTGTTTATACTGCGGGTCTTTCCTTTAAATATAAATCTCGAGCAATGGCCAATCACAACTACATGAGCGCTATTCAAAGCAATACTTTTGGTCAATATACATTTAAATATTTTATTTCATAAATGTTCCCTGTTTGACATATATCTATGTGAACTAGAAACAGTTCTCTTTTTACATTGCAATGGAAACCAGATACATGTACAAAGATATTACAGAACAAGTTGATTTTGTTTGTCTCTTTTGATAACATTTATACAAAGGCTTTTCTGAAGGTTTGTAACTGTGTATTTAAATAATTACATGTTATAGTTTTTAACAATCAGTTATACAGACAATTCTTTCAAGTATGGTTGTGTGTTAGCCTAATAATAATTTCTAATCTTGGCCACCTGCCAAGATCAGCTTAACAAAATTATTGCGGAAAGAGTGGTGGATATATGTATATTAAATTCTTTGGTCAATTTTTTTCCGCTGCTAAAATGGGCTACATTGGCTATTTTGGATGACATATTTGGTTCAGAAAAACTGAAAAACAACCAAAAAAAATCCATGGCTTAAAGGAATCCATGCTTTGTAGTTTAAGCGGCAGTGTAAGTGAATTTAAATGTCCTACTACAATATTTAACAGTGAAGAAATGAATCTTTAAAGTCTCAGGTTCATCCTGAGATATAAAAGACATTGATGTGTTTTAACAACACACTTAATCTCTCAAGCCAGGTCAGCTGGTGCCATGATCCCTCTTTGCCAGTCGTCTACAAGGCTCCGCTAAAACACTTCAAAATAAGAATCCTCTCGGCGGCCATCAAGTCCTCCATCCGATGTGACTATGCTCCTCATCCGCATCACCTCTGAAGTCACTCCTGCCATCCATTCCTTACACACGAGAGTCCATGGCGTATTTTTTCCCTGCTGCTGTCCTTCCATACTGATATATGGACCTGTGGTACTGAGAGGATCTTGCATCTGTATCAGAAGAGGGGAAATACTTGATGCTTTAATAATTAAATGTATGTTTATACTGGTATTAAATTTAGTGAGGGACTTTTATTTTGAACTCACCCCTGAAAATATACAGGCAGCATGTTAGTACAATCGAGCTTAGAAAGCATCCTGTTGACCCAGCCATTGCCAGCCAACAGGACCAGCCAAACTCATAGTGCATTCCTAAGTAGACATTCTTCAGGACAAGGGTGGCTCTCTCTACGTACACATCCACTGCATACCACACTGAACCAATCATTCCTGGGATGCCTGGATGAAAAAGGACAGATAATGTTTTTTTTAAGGTATTAACACAGATTCATTCATGATTCCAGAAATAGGCTGACAGTTGTTGGGCCCGTCAGCCTTCATACCTCCCAGTCCAAATATGAAGCCTGCAAAGTAGCATATTCTCAACTTGATGTTGGGCTCTTCCTTTAGAAGCTTGATAAAATCCAGGCCCAGGACTAGGATGATGAGTGCAAAGCTGGCCAGAATGTCAGCAGTGATCATCAAGGCTCGGGTCAACACGATCTTCACTGCAAAACACCACCGGTGGCTTCAGCAGAGCAGCATTACAGTGTCTGAAGGACCTGAGACTCTCCATCACAGAAGACGCCTATTGACATATCTGTGTATCTGTCTGCAGCAGTCCACAAGTACTGCAATGATGGCCAGTAAAAATGGTTCAAAATTTGCATAACTAAGAAGACAACGCTCCCTTTATAATCCAGGAAAAACAATGTAGCATGGTCTTCTTAAATTCTAAATGTATGTATGCCGTCTTTATGTCAGCAGAATTAATGAACAACTGCACAAGGGAAAATGTGATAAAATTGTGAATAAGTCATAGTTACAGAGAGAGTCCAACAGTAGAATTCTGTATCCAGTCTAACACTTGGAAAAGTCATGTGTGAAACGGGGAGCTGTCAACTTACACGGATGCTCAGCAAGGATGGTCTCATACTGGTCACATGTGCGGATCCCATCCTGCGTATTGGTCACGCACTCCCACCACAGTCCTCGGCATTTTTGGCTGACCTGGAATAGGTCAGCAGACATTGATGGAAGGCTGTGAGGTTCCATATCATTAGACACAAACACAGTATGTATTTTTAAACACAAACATACACATCCCTTACATGGGAATTTGCCCAAAGAACTCTTTGTGAACATAAGGACTGTGGAGGAACAACTAAGACTCTTGACAGTCTAAATGTCAAAAGACTGAACAGAACAATCTTTGCTTGCATGAAGAACATTTTCGGGAAATTAAAAAATGTTATATAAATTAAAAAAGCATGGTAGAAACATGCGGTACGTCATGTTTCAATAGGCCATTGCTGTACCTGTATATATACCTATGTGTGAATGTGCATATGTGTATCAATAACCTCCATCTTTGTGCATATTTGTCAAGCATCTTCTTTCGGAAATGCTTACCTGCAGTTTCATCACAAGAAGCAACTTGTTTGCCAAAATAAATGTTGGCCAACAAATGATTTGCACAGATGCATTTTTTGTCCATTAATGCTGCAGCTAATTTTGCTCACCTCCCAATCATCATCAGCATTGACCATCCAACAGTCGGTCCAAGTGGCCACTATCAGGAAGACTGTAGACACCAGTGCCAGACAGAATGCCATGAACTGAAGAACCACGATCATTTTCAACTCTGCAGGACTCCAAAAACAAAATACTTTTTTGCCAGAAGACCCAAATGAGATCACTTCATCTAAACAAACTCCAGATGATTCTTGCCAGACAGTTCTTGCAAACATCAAACTAATGCAATGCTCATTGTTCCCTTTAATTTCTTTACACAAATTAAATATGGCACCAGAACAGTGTCTGAAATCCTACCACAACTATTTTCATTTCCTCTCATTACAGTGCAGACTTTACAGTTCTGAATGTTGCTATGATTTATAACACATTGTTTAGTCCAATCACACTTTTGACTATCCCATTCGTACCTCAGTTAGAGAAGCCATTTAGCAATAAACACAATTAGAAGCTTCTAACGACTTGTATTAAAAAGGCCAGACATGAAGTAGAAGGACATGCAAGATTTCTCAACCCAGGAAAAGCCAACTTACTGGGTGTATTGTGACAGCATGGACTCCAATAGCATTGTACAAGTAGTAAACAAAAGGCAGAGGCACTGAAATGGTTTTTTAATGATTTACTTCAGCAAAAGGTGGATTTCAGCACACTGCTCTTCATCCATAAATAACAACAGCAACAGCAATAACGAGTACATATAAGCTTTGTGGATCATCTATGGCCGGAAAGTGCAGACATATTACTATCTCCTACATCCCCAGAACACACACAGTACAAAGAACCTGTACTATTAAAATAAAGCGTATGACGTGCATGCAAAATGAAGCACAACACAGATTTAAAAATAAACACATCAGTTCAGATTGACAAGTTTGAAAACTTAAGATTTACCTCCACTTTGAACAGGCAGGACTCATGCTTAGGTTCTACATGAAGGTTTGCCGGTACAAAACGCCTGACTCCCACACGTTGTGTGACTAGGAGAACTAGACAGATTTGTGGGTGAAAAAAAAAAAAGAGATGGTCAAGCATGACAGAACGAGGCGGATTCTGGGCCTACATGTAATAGAGAACCTCTTCTGAATAATGCAAGACTCCATTACCTTCCTCCACCCCCCCCCACTCCTGCCTTCCTCCCACCCAAAATAAATAACCCTTGTTTTTTTCCACGGCTATTTTTGCACCTCAATGTATGAAAGGTGTGCCCTGAATTCTCATGAAGCGACTCCTTTCGACTGTAAAGATGCCATTAGACTCCAAACAGGAGGTTTACGACTCTGAGGGTAACTGGCCTTGGGCATCAGTCCTACACGTCCTCCACTGGTGATTTTCCTCTGTCTGACATTCTGGGGGGTGGGGGTTGGGGTGTTCGGACTGATTACTGCCACTGTGTGGTTCTGACTTAAAAAAATTAAATTAAAAACTGTGACAAAAAATGTGACGTTATTGAATTGCAATATAACCTTTCAACTTCTCAAATTAATGAAGATGATTTTTGACGGAAGCTCTTACATCATGTCATTAGAACCCGAGAGCTCAATCATTTTCCCATGATACATGTACATGATTTCACCATATTTATTAGAACAGTTTCATTCTCGGGCTTCGTCTCTGCAGCTGGAATTGCTGTCTGCAGATGTGTTAATGACAGTGGGACATGGAAGCATCCTAATCAAAATAAAGCCCTTTTGTGGTCCGTGGGCTTCTCGCTGAAGCTCTTCTCTCATTACTCTGGACAAACCCAGTAACCTCTGCTTTCATTGCACTTGGCATCCATCCTCTACCATAGACCAAAACATTCCATCAGAACAAAGACATACATCTTCACACATTCCATGAGTTGCACATCATAATGCAGGAATCATTTATGGTTTTATACATGATTAAATGTCTTACCCACACCAGTCTGCTACTTTACTGAAGCATATGAACATGTTTTATTAATTTTCTTCTTGGTGAAAGCATTTCTCTGTAATGTAACCTACCCTAAGTTAGTTTTTGTACTGTATCCTTAACTTTATCACTTTTAAGATATTTACATTTTCCGTTCAGTTATTTGTAATATACTATTGTAAAACACCAAATAAATTTTTGATAATTCTTTATAATATGTAAGTGGATTGTGATGTGTCAGTTAATTATACCATGACAGCAAATATTTACCCCTCTGGACCAAAAACATCAACATTATTAATGATAATATTGAATAAAAATATCTGAACAAAGTGTTTAAAGAACAAGTACTTGAGAGTAGCACCTGAGTAGCAAACTAATCCTTACGCTGTTATGCTTTGGGTACCGCCACTGTTTTTCAAGAAAACTTTTTCAAACCTTCTGTAATTTCAATATCATTATTTTGCATTTACTTTTCTCCAAATTGTATGTATGTATGTGTATATACACATATATATGGTAGATCTGCTAGATCTTGCTAGTTTAGGTTCCGTTTAAGTTCATTACATTTTAATAGTCACATTTTCCCAAAGTGAGTAGAATTAGGACTCATTGTATTGGGATCATTCCTGTAATTTATCTACGCTTAATTTTTCATGAAGTTTACACGTTTCAACAATTACAAAATAGTAATGCCATTTCTAAATTTTGGAAGCTTACAGACTGTGATATTGACGGTGTGGCCTGTGTGATTTACCTGTTTACCTAGACCTGCGTGGAGAAAATTTCAAAAAACCTCAGATTATGACTATAGTTTACATCTTTGTTTTAATTAAAACAGGCTAATTTTCCATGTATTTTATAATATTAGCCTGCCTTGCAGTGTTGGTCCAGCAGTCAATCATAGACAACTGGACACTTCTGATGGACATTTTGATCTAAATGCATTTTTTTCATTTCAGATTGAGTGTTTAAAAAAGTAGCCAACAGTTTTGTTTTCTCAATCAAAACATTGTGCCACGGACACGGAGCAGTCTCGCCACAGACAAGGAGCAATCTTGCCACGGACAAGGAGCAGTCTCGCCACGGACACGGAGCAGTCTCGCCACGGACACGTTGACGATCACTGCCCCAGATGCTTTTCTCCTTTGGGAGTTTTTAGTCCTCACCTCTCTTGTCTTCTGGCATTCTTTATATCCCTTTTCACTGCTCCATACACCATTTTGTACATATCATGTAGTAATGGATAGCAATGCACTCTTGTCAAGCACCTTGGGGCGACTGTGTTGTGGAAGGCGTTATATATAAATAAAATGAATTGCATTACCTATTGTACATTTATTTTAAACTTTTTTGGGCTTATATTTCACGTGAAATAAACATTGACATATTTGTCATTTGTTAGTTGATAGTTCTTGCATATCCCTCCTTGTTCTCCTATTGGGACATGCACCTACATACAGCTGTGTATGAAGCTTCGGATCTGACAGCAGGGCTTCTCATTTATCCAGTGACCACTGGAGCATGGTCTTGATTATTCAGCCGACCATGGGATTTGAACCAGCAACCCTCTGATCACAGGCACAGAGGCCCGATATAGGCTAGGAATACTCTTAAAATTCAAGAATACATGTTGCCTTTCATTTCACATTAGAGTTTTATATTTATTTTATCAGTATTTCTAAATCAGAAGATACTATCAGACATAAAATATGGTGTGGTCCAGATTTAGTCAATTACAAAGAAAGAAGAATCACTTTATTTCCTTTATTCCATTTGGAGCAACATAATTATACCTGAGAAAAGCCATGGTACCTTTAATTATCCAATAGAAAATATAAGAATCACAGCACAACGTTTTAAAAACCCAGTTTTATTTCGAAATGTAAATGGAATCTTACGCATTTCTCAATAGAAACAGGACTGGTTAAACAGCATCGTGCAAGTATGCTCGGGTTTGGGAGCACCATGACTATAATTTCACCACACTGATGTAATTTTTGGTTATCAGGGAAATGCATGAAACGCAGTAACTATTTTTTAAAATATATTGCAGCTGGAATAAATTAGTTTAGCTGAGTTTGTAATTTACTGGCAATAGTACTTATCTAACAATACAACTTAAGTGCGTGCGTTTTAATTGGAAGCAAAAATTTGGCGCGTGTATGGTGACTGACCGCCTCTACACCCGAAGACCGTGGCACGAAAAAAGAAATCTGACCAGATCTCCATAAAACTGAAAATAGTTATATTGACATTTTTGTGAAAGTTGATTCATGAATTTCATATATACTACATACTGTATTGTATACCATAACTAATAATTATATTACTAGTTTAACATTTAATTCTAATAAGAATAGAACAGCTTTTTTACAGTTACTAATATGCTAAAACCAGCATGTATCACAAATGCTTGTAATTTAGTTCTCATGTGATTGTTTTTAGTTTAAGTAAGACTATGGATCATAAAAATATAGGCTAGTAAAAAATGAAAATGATTACTAGTTTCGGTTTTAACCGACGTATATAGATGGAGTCACATCGATACCGCCATTACTATAGTCTACTTTAAGGGTGGCGCGGAATTTTTTAAAGAACACAGTCTCCTTAATCATAAACTGTGTACGCTTTCAAAACATAATCCAAAATGTGCTGCACGTATAGTTTAGGTGCCGGGGATAAACCGACACACTTACTGCAGCAATAATTATGGTGCATATTGAATTACACCCCATTAATCTAAATTAAACCCGTATGTAAACTATCCAGAAACAAGCTCAGAGCTGAACATAACATAGATTTAGTACAGTTTGAGAGCAATATCGTTGTTCAGTTTCTGAAATCCTCGTCTTTATTTAAAACAAATATCAGCTTTCTATGAATATCTTGACAAAAAAATCAAAAAGCTTATTATCTTCTATATCCACATGTGTTATATACTGTGTCAATTAACCCTTCCGATTAAAATTATCTGCAGTCTTCGATTAGCAATCGCGTTTGATAAATGCTGAGGTTGTACATATTTATTAAACAACAAATACACTGTTTATCATAACTAATTACAAAAAAAGCAACTGTGCAGTTTAAATATGGCCTTGGAAAGGGTCACCAAAATAACTGTGGATTCTGAAGGTGAAAAAACAATATTTTTATGTTAAGACCAACTGTTCTTTGTGGAGCGGTGCAGCACTCTCCAAACACAATGAATGATATTAGATTATATAATGCTAATATATGACTATATACCATTAATCTTATCTCCCTGTAAAATTCTAGCTAAATGTTTCTTTGTGCATGTACTTCTCTGTATATTTTGGTGTGAACGTGTTATTATATGTAAGGATTTTACTGTCTTAATCAAGGGGTAATAATTTAGGTTTTGTCTCCAGATTAGACTATATGTCCCTTTAGAAAAGACATTCTGTCATAAGAGGAAATGGCCTTTTACACCATCTTTAAGAAATTAAGCTGCCAAAAAAGTTGCATTTCTATTTTGATGGTGTGAGGTAGTGATGGACAAAATGACCCTTCATGAACCATTTGCTGTATTTTGTGATCCCACTAGATGGTGCTCTTGGTTTGCTTTAAAGCAGACTTTGTGCCCTTTTCTGGACAAAGACTGCCATCTAGTGGGCTCAACAATACAGCAAAAGGTTCATGTGATGTCTTTTGTCTATCACTAGCATGAGGTTATATGTAAGGCAGAAATGTTAGATTACGCGTGTGTGACTGTATTGTAAGTGTGTGAGTTTGTGTTTGCTACTGGCATTCAATGCCCTCTGCAGCCTCCTGGTCTCACACATACTCCCTGGCGGTGGAGGCTTGGGACTGTGAGTGCCTGTAATACTGCTGGCCGGCCCCTTCCTCTGGGGGGCAGGAGCAGCACAAGAAGGCCCCCCCTAGCATGGTCAGGCTGGCCGCCGCCCAGCCCACGAACAGAGCTGAGCCGAACTCGTATCTATAAGAGAAGAGAGACCCCAATCAGCTACAAAGAACAAAATCAAGGCTCTGCTCATAACAGCGGCCTTAAACAGTGAGCCATATTCATCACCAGAATACTTTATGACAGCATTTTAAAATCCCAAGCAAAGCTCAGATGCAAACTCTATACAGAGAGTAGGAGCCCAACCCAAAGCCCTGAGTTGGAGGTGTGAAGGAACACTGCTGCCCACAGAACCTGGCTCTGGCTCTCATCTCATCATATTTTCCCACTAACACCTGCCCATTACACACACAGGAAATGTCATGACATCGAATTCTAAATCTACAGGCATCAGTATCAGGTTGGTCCTCTTCTTCGCAGCTATAACAGCTGTCACTCTTCTGCTTAGACTTTCCACAACATTTTGGAGTGTGTCTCTGGGAGTTTTCATCCATTCATCCAGAAGAGCATTTGTGAGGTCAGGCACTGATGTTGGACGTGAAGACCTGGCTCGCAATCTCTAACTTCTAGTTCATCCCAAAGGTGCTTGATGGGATTGAGGTCCGGGCTCTGCAGACCAGTCAAATTCTTCCGCACCAAACTCACCCAACCATGTCTCTATGGACCTTGCTTTGTACATTAGGGCACAGTCATGCTGGAACAGATGAACTAGAAGAGAGATTGCGAGCCAGGCCTTCGTCAGTGTCTGACCTCACAAATGCTGTTCGGGATGAATGAGCAAAAACTCCCAGACACACTCCAGAATGTTGTGGAAAGTCTAAGCAGAAGAGTGAGAGCTGTTCTAACTGCAAAGGGGAGACCAACTCCATATTGGTGTCTGTGGATTTAGAATGGGATGTCATAAAAGTGTAATGGCCAGGTGTTCCAATATTTCTGTCCATATGGTGTATATTACACTTCAGATTAGGATGGTGGGTTAAACTACATGTACTTTTCAAACATCAAACGTACCAACATACAGTCATATTATATATAAACTGACTTGGCACTGAACAATAAAAAGAGACTCTTTAGTCTAGGTGACTCTTTAAAAATGGCAACAAACTAATTATATTCTAGTCAGTTGTTCATGACTGTGACAATATACATTTCTGTTACCTTAAAATGACATTGAGATTTGAGAATTTACCTTGCATTTACAGGTGTGTTGAGGTTAAAGAACTGCTGGGACACTTGTGTGGCATACCAGGAGACCGAGACGAATGTGCACAGCCCTGCAGGGGATAGAAGCGTCTCCAAATCAACATCGCTGCTTCGCTCCTGTTTTCTCAGCTGTTGCTATATACGTCAATAATGTGGTTTCACATTAACGTGGAGTATCATATTTTGAGACCCAAACTGCAGTTTAGCTTGATATTCCTCAAATGAAAATGTGTTCTGCTGCTCCAAATATCCAACTGTACATATTAATTTTATTAAAATCAGATTTTTTTTGACGGATTCATTCAGTTCTGTTCTTGCCATTTTCTTATTAATTACTACTGTAGTCACTGGCTCCCAATGGGATCCTAAACACACATGTTTGGTGTTTTATGTTATTGCAGAGGTGTTACTAATGAAAAAGCTCCCAGTGATGCTTGTGGATGAACATTTTAACTCAGAAACAGCTCTTTTCACACTATAAGTTAGGTTTCAGTTTATTACTACTTGTAATGAATGTTTTACTTAAAGCTACAGGCTGATTCTAACATGTTATACACTTTTCATAAACAAATGAATAACTTTGGTGATCAGTGTTGACATACCACAGCACACAACAAGGAAATGTGTCCTCTGCATTTAGCCCATATGTGACTTCGTGACATAGCGGGGGACAATTACTTCAGCGCCCAGGGGGCGGTGCTGGGGGGCAATACCTTGCTCCATGGTGCCTTGCTGGTCAGGGATTCGAACCAGCAATCTTTGAATTGCAAGTGTGCTTCCCTAACCATTAAGACACCACTGCCCAATAAAGTGACACAATAAAAAGAAAGTAAAATAAGGCAATATTTTTACTGAATTAAGCAAGATTCCCAAGACTTTTCTGTGAGCACTGAATATACACCCCACCTGAAAGGAGGAAGAGGACCCCCCCAGAAATAGCAATCCTGCTCTTGACGAGAGGGTTATTGTCTCCGACCCTTGTGCACTTCATTCCCACGACGCTGATGATGATGCCAATGAAGCCCATCAGTACAGAAAGAACTATGAGGCCCCGGGAGGTCTGGATGTGCACTGCAAGACAGGAGGGATCGTGACAGAAGGATGTGTTGATTTCAAAGCTGAAGGATCATCTCTGCTTCCTCACGTATCTGAGGTGCCTGCAAAAATGAGCACGGCCTTGCCGAGGACATACCGCTGCCTGAGAACTTTAATGGAAGAGCATGAACCAGAGTTCACACTGGGTGGTTTTTCACAGTGATATTCACTTCCAGGAGAGCAGTTGTAAAGGGCTTGTGTAGTTTTTTTTAACTACTTACGATTAATTTTTATAGACCATAGCATAGTATTATCAACAAATTTCCACTATTTGTTTATTAACATTTGTTGCCACCATGTGTTTGTTTTATTATGATAGTATGCTTACAGAAACAACTAAGGAAATAATGTTGCTATATTTAATTTATATTGAGCTACAAACCTATAATGGATAGTAAATGACTCATAACAGCCTATTAGTATTCTGATTCTATGAATAACCTATTATGTTATTGAATAACCTGGTTAACGGTGTCATTATCCTCATTTTCATTTTCTGTGCTTACCGTTCCCTAAAGATTAATGGCTTCTCATAATTTCTACAATCTCCTTTTTCAGCCTTTCAGTTCGGCTGGTGGTGCCAGGCGCAAGTTAAGGAAGAGCCCGCAAACATCTATGGCCGTGAGCAGGCAGAGACTTGGAGGACTGTACAGGCCATTGTTCATTGTGTTCTTGTTCAATCTGAAGGCACTGACAGCTGTACAACATCACTGTCTCAGCAATGCTCGAAAATCCATTCAACTACTAGATTATTCCTCTTTTTATGGTCTTACTCTTAATTCCTTTGTACATGGAAAGTAAGGTGAAGGCAGTGATTAAATCAAGAATGGTTTTACTTATTAAGGAATGGGATTAAATTTAAATGGATATAAAGCGCTATTACTAGTTTTGTCTCTAGTCTGAAATATATTTAAGTGTGGTACAGAGGTTTTGCATAAACCTATTTTGCTGAACAGTTTAATATATATTATTGCCATTTAAATCAATAACAAATGTGATTACAGAAAGCGTGTTGATTTTCACTCACTGTTTGTTCTCAAAGGCAAAGTGGGAGAATCCCATCAGCAACAGCTTATGTTCCTGCTAATCCGGTCTGACTAAATTCCCTATGTGTTGTCTGATAAATATTATAAAATATAAAAATTCTTTGCAGACCACTGCGTCAAAATTAGTAGTCAGTTCAGTGCTAGAGTCTGTGGTCAAATCTTGTAAATCTCCATTGACAGCCATAATTACAACAGTAATAGCAATTATAACCACTGAGGAAGGCCAGGGAGCCACAGTGGAAGTAAACAATACAGGCCTGTATGGTTTTCTATACGCTGGCGGGAAGAACATTGACGATACTGTCCCATTGATGACTTAACATGGCAACAATAGAGAGATTTGAAGAAAGTGTCAGGATACTGCACGCCTTTGTCAGACTCTGAGTTGAATTCCGCCGTCGCCAGAGCTTCCACTAATTATCACATATCTATCCCACTTCATGTCTCTGTTTGTTTATATGTTTAACTTTTTATGTGTAGTGGATTTATTATTTAGTTTTTTTTGCTTTGCCTTTAATCTCTTGGAACTTTGTTCCACATGCACAACTGTCATTAAATCTCGCTTGATTGAATTTGGCACCACCTAGTGGGATCAAAAGGAATTACTGTCCTTTGAGGCACCGAAAACTGAGCTGATCTGATCCTCCATTTTGTACTTCATCCAGTTCATTATCATTTTGAATGGGGGGCGAGCTACTCAAATACTTTATTTATTTAATCTTTCCTAGTTCATTTCACAGTTATATTAATGATTATGTAATACTCCGAAATGCCAAGTTGTGTAAGCGAGAGAAAAATCTGTTTAATTTCAACAAGCTGTCAATGGTTGTCTCCATATTTGAAGAATTTCAAGAAGGTGGTGTGGTTTATTATAAATGAATGAACTTAGTCAGATTTTCATCACAAATTTTAATACAAATATTAAATCTTTGCTTTGACTCTGTCAGTTTAACATTCATATGCCATTTGACCAAATGCTCTTATGATACATATTACTGTAAGCATACTGGTGATTTTACAGTTGGTCAAACGATCCATGCAGGAAACTGTCCAACTTCTATGACATCTATGTTCCTGGTGTTCTATTCCTTTTACCGAAAAATAATCCTGACCACACCAACAAAGTCATGGATCCACCATTCAGGTGATTTTCAGATTAAAAGAACCAAAGGCAAAGACTGTGAAAACTATTAAGGTCAATATAAGGATGAGGAAGTAGAAAAAATTACAATAGTTACCTGTGGAAAATACGTGAGTGTAACTAGGCAGTGGTGTACGTGTGAGCGAGAGAGAGTTAGAATCAGAGCCGCTTGTGTGGGACCCCTACCTGCCCTACTCACCATCCAGGGACAGCAGAGAGTCAAACACCTTGCACTGAACCTGGCCGGTACTCTGCGAGGCACAAGACATCCACAGGCCCTCGTAGAGCCCCACGGCAGTGATGATGGCGTCCCCAGCGTAAGACGACTGCTTCCACTGTGGGAGAGCGGTGGTTGAGATGATGCCGATCCATCCGCCCAACGCCAGGAAATAGCCCAGAATCTGGAACCCAGAGTTGGCCATGTTGCCTGCCTACTTAAGTCTTATTCTTCTTTTCCTCTTTTTGGGGAGGGGGGTTTTCAAAAACAGGCGTCAAAGAGTTACTCAGCACCTAGGCACAGCATAAATGAATAAAATATTTTCTTTTTCTGCAAAAACAAATGAGCAGTGCTAAATCATCTGCAGAGTGCCTGTCTCTTTGCCCATTTCCACGCCAGAAATCACCAAAAAATGGTGCGAAAACAGGATCAGAAAACAGAAGCCCAATATTTCAGCTTATGGTGTTTTTCTTTGCTTCCTCCCTGCCTAATTTCCAGTAATTTCCATCAGCAGAGCACACTGTCATTTGAAGCTCCACTTTCTTCCGTGTATTTCAAACACCACTAGGCTTTTCCCTTCCAGGCAACAAGTGCTGGCACCTTGGTATCTATGTCTTCTGTATGTCTTCTGTGTGGTGGTGCTGTGGTTTCAATAGAAATTGCTCTTAGTGTCTGCAGCAGCTGACAGGAATCAGGAGATGTTTGTTTAGAGTCAGCGAGGCTCTCTTGTCATGATCCAGAGGGTCTGGTTGGTGCGTGGGGGGAGCAATGGCAAAAAAAAAAAAACTCTGGTAACAGAAATGCATGATGGGTTTTACAGCTGCAGAGTATAATAGGGGTAAAAGATTGGCGAATGATTGGCTAATGGAGCTGTGAAGCCCCTCCCTCTAGAAAATTCAGAAAATCCACAAAGTGCAATAGTAAGTCATTTGAAGGCTGTCTAGAGCTGGAGTCAAATTACAATACAAAATCACTGGCTGTATTTCATCTCACCATAGATCAGCTGTCGCCTGGTATTTATTTAGAAGTGCATCTTAAATCTTTTTTTTTGTATGTCATCAAAAGACTCCCTGGACTAACTTTAATTGAGAATAACTGCAGATATAATGTAGATGATCTTAAATGTTTCTTTGTTTATTCAGGAAATATAGGTGAAGGTGGATAATTCAATCTATACTGATCAATGAAATCTAGCCAGAGGTATATTTCACTTCATTTATTCTGTATAAACTTGGTTCAGAGTGAAATTCAAGAAAATTATTCTTGCAGGCACATTTCTACATTTGACAGAATCACTTGAGCATTAAGCATTTTATGCTCATATTGCCAGAAATCATAAAAGGCGTAAAAATCAATGGTGTGCTTAACTTCAGAATTATAAATAAAAAGAGATTTTGAGTTCTGGATAGAAAAGTTTTCAATTAAAACAATAAAGTGGTATATGAGTAGCATAATGTAAATTTGAGTAAATAATATTTAATGTCTTTTATAGGGTTTTCAACCATAAACAAAGGTAACAGAATAGAGGGAATTTAAAACGTAACTTCAGTGAATGATGGACATATCACAATAAAAACATAAATTACAAAAGTTCCCTAACAATTCCAAAAATAAAAATAATAAATGAATAAACATATAAAATAACAAATGAGAACCATGCACATGTTGATAACTGTTATGTACAGGGTTTTATGCATATTACACGCGCGCGCATATCTGAATGCAAAACTATATTGTAGCTGGTCATAAACGCGTGGAACAATACAACGGGTACTCAAACAAAGGTCCCTTTGCAATTGACCGCCAGGACAATGACTTGGAGGGCGAAAAGTCACACCTTTAACTCTGCAGTCTAAAACGGTGTAACTTTGCATCTCGTTTACATCTCATTGGCTCACAGGTTAAGTACTGAAGCCTTAAACATTTGGGCTACATGTGTGGACACAATGGAACAATCCCAGAAGCGATTTCCGTTTCTGCGTGGCTCACAGGATGGGAGTGACACAAGGCCAATATATTACTCATTAAACTCAGTCTAGAGGAAAGCAAGCCGTATTAGAAAAAACACAGTATGTTCGCTTGTAGACATCTCATTGATGAAGACTGGTGATTTCTTGTAGAAACAATACATAGTATTCACACTGAGAATAAAATTTAAATTATTTTTAAAATGTTAGTAGAATTTTGTAATATTATGAGTACATTCCTCATTTTACAAAAAAATTTTCCCTTGTGGGGATTGGACCATACAAATGTATAGGAAGTGTGTTTTTGATTAACTTCTGCCCCCATGTGTTACTTTTGGGTAAATCACATTCTCCTTCAAATTCTTTAAATAAATACCCCTTCATTTCTAACAGAATGTCTTCACATCCATTAGTATAATTATTATATGATTTCACTTGTTTACAAAATATGTGTGCCTAAGTCCCTTTTAATACAGCGTGGGTATAACAACAGTAGGTTGTACGCAGAATTATTTGTAATGTAAACTTGTTTCAGGATTATAAATAAAAGCAAATGTTATATAAAACGAATTCAGATTAGTCTATTAACTAATACAAAAATACATTACAATTCCTCAATTTTTTGCCTGGTCAACTGACGTTTTCTTTGAAATTTTGTAAGTATTTTAAATTTCTGATTGAGACCATCCTGTACAGTAGATGGCAGCAACGTGCATAGAGCTGTTAAACCTCCATGCGCCAAAAGAAAAAAAGGAGAAGAAAAAAAATACAAGTCACTCCTGTAGTTGGGATAAGGAAACCCCGTGCTGCCAACGCCCGGCGCAGAACCGTCAGCGGTCAGGCTTCCAACGGTAAGGAATGTTATGCAAATACTAATTTCTTCCCTTTATTGTTTGTAAATATTTAACAGACGGATGTGATTTTTCTTACGTGTAGGATTCTCACAGTAAGCAGCAATGTATTCCGTTCTAAAAGTATTGGTTTTTGGCAAATTTCGTGATAGGACTAAATTAGCTACCGAGCTAGCGTCCGCTGAATCGGGCAGTTATCGTTATAATGGTGATGTGTTGGACCGGTTAAGAGTAAATGTGCATCTCTCTTCTACCCGACGGTTACGTAAATTGGCTGTTAGTAATGACCGTCCAAATTCTATGTCACTTGAGAAAATTGCTCGGTATTTGGCTCGTTTTCATCCGAATTGCTATGGCCGGTCAGGCGGAGTACAGTGATGTCACGGCACTCAGCGAAAAATGGATTGATGCGTTGTAGCTGAAATAATAGTTACTGCCCACGACTTTTACGTTGTATACTATAACTAGATACCTAGTCATCGGTTTGAAACCTTCTTTTTAGGGTCAGTCGCTTAGCATTAGGGTTTGTTAAATGCCCTTCCGGAAGCGCGCTGATCCTGTCGGGATGCAGCACTGCGCTGGCTCGCGCGCGGCTCGGTGGGACACCGGCCTCTGTCATCAGATCCAGGCAGTCCGAGGTAAATAAGGTGTTTAATAATGGAGCAGGCATTTTGTTTAGAAGTCGGTGTATGGAAAATTTTATGGATTGGATGAAGAGGTTGTGCGTTAATGTATGGCAAGTGGAAGCTGTATGGATGTACAATTTTCGTATCCTGTATTATGGGACACCTGAATTCCGGGCCATTTAAAACGACGTATTTGTACATCAGTTGGAAAGGTTGCAAACTGTTTCGTCGAGAGTGAGTTAATCGTGGTAACATTATACGTAATGTTGTAGAGCAGGGAGTTGGGTGTGTGCATGGGTGTCTCCGCGCCTCGGGCAAACTACTTATAACTAATTCCACCACATCAGGGTTGCAGCTACCATGCATTCACGCCGGGGAATAGTAAGCGGCCATCTGTATTGGACGCCTTTGGAGGGGCGATCTGTTAGCCAACGGATAAATCAGTTCGCTCCGAGGCAGATGTAGCTGTAGGCGTTGGGAAGTCATCCAGTCAGGAATAGCAATGCGTGTAGAGATTTGTGAGGAAACCTGTGAATCCGGGTGAGGAAATGAGCTGAGTGTCGGGGGGGATGGGGTGCGGCCGACAAGGCCAGTCATAGCCAAACTCCTCTGAGTGAATTTCCTGTGAGCTGAGCTTTGATTCAGAAAGGAATTGTGCTACTACAATTGGTTAATGCGTAATGCCGGAATTGGGCCTGTTCGTATGTATCCCCTTAAATGTACAGTTAAAGCTTCAACTTTCCCAATTTCAGGAATAAGGCACACATACTGAAAGTATGAATCACTGCACACCAACTTTTTCTTCTAATGTACCAGACAGACATGGAATTTTAAATGGTATGTCTTTCATTGATCACAATAAGCAGGAACAGTGCCCAAAGGTTTCAGCTCTTTAATACCACGCCCTATTTGCTTTTTAAAAACACTAAATTGCCTCCTTTGTAAAATTGAAGCATTTTCAAGTTAAATAAGTCTAACATTTTTTTCCCTTCACATTTTCACAAATTAAATTAGACTGGCAGCTTTAGTCCTCTTGAGCCACAGCCTCGAACATTTTTATATCGCTTTTTAAAAATACCTTCGAGAGCTGCTGAAGTGACTAGCGATCAAAATGGTAACAAAAGCTGAAAGTCAACCAGATTGTAGCTCATCAGGATTGCAGCTGCTCACACCAAGGTAAATTGTTTTAGAAGGGTGTTTTTTTCCAGTATGGCATCATTAGGTATCTCATTACTATAGTGGTGTCTTTATATGTGGTGCATTATTTCACGTTTCCATCTGGTGGATGTGTTTCAGAGCTCGGAGCAAGGTGTTTGTTGGGCAAGTTTTTTCATATTGGCTTTGTAAACTGATCTTGCATTTAAATCACATTTGTTCTATATAATAGAGTAAATTACTTGGTAATTACTTTTTTTATTAAATCTAAAATGTTAGCTCTTAATTTTATTTCAGTCCTAGAAAGTCTTGAGCCAGGCTGTTATGTATCAAGATTTTTGTAAATGTAGGGCAAAAAAACAAATTGTGATTTGTGAATTGTGTAGAACAAGAATTGGTCAGCAGTGGAATCTGCAGTGACTGGGTTTCTGTCTGGCAACTGTTTGCAGAGCTCATTTGATTCTTTATTGTTTTGCAGATTGAATGAGAAGTGTGCATCCTGAAGGAATACAGCTATGCAGACTATTAAGTGTGTTGTAGTAGGTGATGGTGCTGTTGGTAAAACCTGCCTTTTAATCTCATACACTACGAACAAGTTTCCATCTGAGTATGTACCGACGGTAAGTCATATCTTAACACATTCCATTTTTTCAGGTGTATAAGCATCAAGTGGTACCATATTTTTTTACATTTACTACGGTAAATGTATTTAGTAATGGTGCACCAATAAGGAATTTTTTGCCAAAATGTTTAAATTTTGTGTAATTGCTGATAACCGGCCAACCTCTGACCTCCATAAATGTGTAATGAAAGTGATGTTGATGATATTACGTCTTCCTGTGAATGCGTAGCAATCGCATCATAATCAGGCAGTGAGATACCAGCGTAGAAGTGCCACCTTAGGAGACTGTAGCGAGGTTCTAAGTGGTGAATGAGTTCACAAAACTCATCCTTCAGCTTGGTGCTGCTAGTTTTGATTGACTAAAGACTAAATATGGTACAGCAGTATCGACCAAGACACATTGGTCGATTGGACAAATGTCTTGATATTAAACAAACTTTGGCCAATGTGATATATTAACTGAAATATTGTGCGTATTTTGTTGTATACAAGTAGAACTCTAGTAATCAAGAAGTACAGCGCGAAGTCAAATGTAGGCTAAATTTTTCAAATAGACACCAGTAGAATGAAGAAAATAAGGAAATAAGTAGTGCTTCAGCATACTTACTCCATTGACTCTTTTTTTACTTTTAGGTCTTTGATAATTATGCCGTAACGGTTATGATTGGAGGTGAACCATACACCTTAGGATTATTCGATACTGCAGGTATAGTGCAGCCCCTTTCTTACTAATTATTAAGTGTTGGTAATGTAAAATAAAGTTCTATAAGTGTTTGTCTGTTGTGGTTATATTTGCCTTTGAAATCTGAGGACAAATTAACTTGTGCATCCCTAATATTCTCTGGCTGCAGTGTGAAATAACGTGGTTCTTTTTTCCCCAGGTCAGGAAGATTATGATAGGCTACGACCTCTGAGCTATCCCCAGACTGATGTCTTCTTAGTTTGCTTCTCAGTCGTTTCACCCTCTTCCTTTGAAAACGTTAAGGAAAAGGTGTGTGTGGTGCTGTTGATAGTTATCTTTTTCTTAAATAGAAAAAGTCAGCTGTTTTTTTTAATTGTCGCATTTTACAATGGTAGATATTAAAGCAATTAAGTATGAGTTTAAAGTTAATGGTGACAAGTTATGCTGTTTAACTATGGAGGAACCTCTGCAATTACTGACTGTGGAGCAGAACATCAGACAATATCTAGTAACAAATTTTTCAGTGATTATTTACTGTACATCAGGGACTTTCACATCGAAGTTCCAGAACCTGGTCCCAGGTTCCCGGACTATCTTGACCGGGGACTTTTGTAGCTCTTGGTCACTTTCACACTGCACAACAGAACTGGGACCTTAATACTAAATAAGCATTTGAGACACAAAAAGCTCGTAGGTTAACCTTCTCACAGTTCAAAACTGCACCAAGACCCCAAAACAATGGATGGACAAGTGTTTTATTAAATTTAGTTTTTGAAGAACAATTGTGATCAAAATGGGACTCAGCCTTTTATTTAAGTATTTTCATATATGAACAGTGATGTGTACATCTCATTATTAAATCTGACCATGATTGATCTTCCATTTCCATCATTTTTTAATTCAGTGAAATGTATTCAGCTAATTGTCGGCAAGTTTCACTGCTGGTACCAACGATAATGGACAAAGCACATTGGTCATTGATCAAATTTTCCAATGCAGAAATATGGAGACGGAAGCAAAAAATGTATTCATTAAATGTAAATGAAGTACAAGAATAATTCCATCTGCTCAGTCGTTTGCTTTGCTAGTTAGATCTATTTTCCCCACACATTTTTTTAGCATAACTTCCAAGTTAGCAGTAGTGCTTGTGGTCAACCAATCGTCAAGCTATTGCTTTAAGAACATCCCCAGTAGTTTGTGTTCAAACAAAAAGTACCTAGTCTGGAGCAGGTACTAAAAAGGGTTCTGAAACGGCCTCTGAGGAATTGCAGTTGGGCTGGATTTCTCTGGTGTGAATGTGACAGAAGTTCTTGGTTCTGGAAAAAAGTTCCTCCATTGTGAAAGTGCCTATTGTTTCATAAGCACAGGAAGGGTGTTTTGTACAGAAGAATCCTAATACATTTTTCATTTTTGCCAGTATTGACATCCAATTTGCTTTTTCACAGTGGGTACCTGAAATAACTCACCACTGTCCAAAGACCCCGTTTCTGCTGGTGGGAACGCAGATTGACCTGAGAGATGACCCCTCCACAATTGAGAAGCTTGCCAAAAACAAACAGAAGCCTATCACCCCTGAGACGGCCGAGAAGCTGGCCCGTGACCTCAAGGCCGTGAAATACGTTGAGTGCTCTGCCCTCACGCAGGTAAGAGAAACAATGTACCACACCTTTTAACCCAACTTTGAATCGGCACTTTTCACACAGAATGTGAGCTAATAAATACCAAGGTTTGTGTACTGGGATGTGAGTGTATTAATTTGGGAAAACACCTTCTGTGAAATGAAAATTGCACAATTCTTCCCAAGGCACAAAGTCTGTGATTAATTGAATTGAGCTCATAACACTTCAGTGCCTTTGTTGACATTAAATTGGTCATGCCAAAGATGTGGAGTTATCAGTAGTTGTGATTGTTCGTGCTGATTTTCTCTGGGTGCCTGAATGGCTGAGGACTGTCTTGTTGGTGAGTTTCTGAACTTGCACTTAAAGCTTGCGTTGTGGCAAGAGAAGTGGTGTAAAAATAGGTGGGTTATACATTAGCACGTCACTCTTCCATTGATAGAGCAGTATTCTCAAATGATCATTTGTATTTTAATTGAAGACATTTTTTCACTATAGAAATATGTGGACTTGATATGTTGGAGAAAATATTAACAGCACCTGGTTTACCATTTTTGATTACACTTGCGAAAATATTTGATGGTGAAGAGATATTAAGCCAGTCTTCTGCTGGTACTTTCAGATGACAGTATGTTCAAAGGGCAGTGATAAACGTTTATGTTTGAGTATATAGTGTGGATTCTGTGCTCCTTCTATGAGCATTTTTACAGTCTTTGGAATTTTAATGAGGGGTCTTCAGGCATTAGGAACAATTGTGTAAACTCATATTTTATTAATAGAATACCATAAATCTGCGAGTGTGTGGTATGTACCTATATAGCTATAAACTGACATCCTAGTTGTATTGCTCTTTAAAGGTATGAATTGTTGATCAAGATTTTTTCATTCTAATATTACTTTTCCCACATTTTAGCATAGCATCGTAAGCATCAGATAGTGTGATTTATAGATTTTCTTGGATTCCGTTGTTTTAACCAGATTGTGATAAAATGTAGCCGATAGCCTCCTTTTTGTTCAGTATGTCATGTATAGAGAAGACTATTTATACCATTAAGATTATGCTTTTTATTCTATTATCCTGTTTTTTATTTTTTATGTTTTACTTTGATCATAGGTGTTTGTGTTTTACCACTTAACAATACTTTTTTAATTCCAAGCCAAAGCACTTTCCTGCACGTCTTGTTCCCCATTTTGCATTTTGTAGAATAATTATCAAACAGGTGCCTCTTCTCCAGTGCACACGCCTCTCATCCTGAGCGCTCCGAAGACACTTGGTCTGACAGTTGCACTGTTGACATGCTCGTTGCAGCTTGCTGTGTAGTACGTCTGCATGGCTTGACTCTTACCCATTTAGACAGTCATTGGGCTTCTGTACCTCACCTTAGGGTCCTACAGCAGGACCCCACCTTGGACACGAACCGGCAGCCTTTGGGTCTCAAGGCTACATCTTTAACAGCTACACTACCTACTGATTTAACAGCACTTGTTTTTCTTGGTGCAATGGCTCCACCTTGCTTGCTTTGATCACTGGCCACTAACTTCTCCCTTTCCCTGTCCTTTTTTTTTTAGAGAGGTCTGAAGAATGTGTTTGATGAAGCTATCCTGGCTGCCCTTGAGCCACCCGAAACCCAGCGAAAGCGGAAGTGTTGTATATTCTAAAATACTGTTTTTGTTCCATTTCTTAATTCCACTTTTCCTCCCAGCTGCTGTTTTTTTTTAATCCACTACTGTAAAAAGGTCCATCGTATGATACTTTTCCAAGCTGCTGCGTTTTTTTGTTTTGTTTATTTTTAAAATGCATTCATTCTATCCTGTCCTTTAAGAACGTCTTGCCTTTAGTAATTGTGTGCTGCCATTCCTCTCCTTTCTTCGGCCTTACTCTAAGTATTCACATGTTTCCTGAATCACCTGATGTAGGGGTAGCTGGGTGCATTTTGCCCATGGAAATACCTTCTCTATATCTGCACTTAGTATTAAGTTGTAGACTAGGCAGTTTGTGGATAGTTAACTTTTAAATTTTTATTTTTAAAAGACATTATTTGTGACCTCCGTGTGAATTTTGGCAAACCTTAAAGCCGTTTCTTCATGAATGCATTGTGAAGTTTGTTTTTTGTTAAGATTTTTGCATAACTTATTTTAGTGTATTTTCAGTTTTTTACTATTGTATCAGAAAATAAATCTCTAATATAATCCATGGCTACAATTGGTCAGTGGATGATAAGTGTCAAGATTTTGGAAATGAAAAGTATGATCATGTGCAATGTGACTTAAATAAAGGAAAACTGAAATCACTTATTTCCTGTCCATCTGATACTTTTATGGGTGTATATTAGACCTTTGGCCGTGTATGACCGAATCAGCCCTTTGCTTTAAGATTTGTGATCCAATTGAAATACAGTAGGTGTGAACAGGTTCAGAAACCATCTTATTTCAATTATGGATTTAATGGTAACGTGTGAATATTAGCAAATGTAGTCCAAACATTCTTCATGGACCCAAATGAATTAAACAATCCTGTTAGCTGTTACCAGAATTAAATAGCAAGCAACTTGACTTGCATATTCTAAGGTAGTTGTTAGTATGCATTTGTTTACGATTATTTGTTGCATCACAATTGAGTATTTGTGAACCCTTTTGTTGTCTTTGTGTTTTCGATATGATGTACAACTCAAAAGTAAAGCTTAGTTGTAAAAGTACAACTACAGCACTCAAGGAATTAAAGCATGTGGGAAAAGTTATATGGCCTGCTAGTTCAAACTGATGCTGGGTGACTGAAGGGAGATTCTAAGGAGCTTCAGCCTGACACGTTTCCCATTATGTGACATCGCCTCTTCAAATGTCTCGTATATCTCATGTTGCCCTCCAGTCTGCTCTGCTTCTGAAAGACTTATTGGTTCCTGATTGTTAAAATGGCATAGCTGCATTTCCCGAGGTTCCATACCTGCTGCTCTCGCTCGGCGGAAGATGTTTTGAAGTGACACTGTGCTTGGGTGTGGCCAATTGTCCAATTGTATGCCTTTTCAAAATAAAAGTGCCTGTGTCTCCTGTTGCCACAATATGTGTTGAGCCTGTTGCTTCTCTTGTGTCCTGTGTTTGCAGAAAGGACTGAAGAATGTGTTTGATGAGGCGATTCTGGCTGCCCTGGAGCCACCGGAGGCCAAGAAGCCGAAAATCTATCTGCACAGATGTGCGTTGCTCTGATTGTCTCTCCTAACATTTCCTCTGAGGGCTAAGGCCATATTCATACTCTATAGCAGGGCCTGGCGGGCTGGTTTTCAGCACATTAGACTTTGAAGCAATTAATTCCTTAACTGAAGTCGTTTAGCCTATCCTCTCTGTAGCAGCATTGTTAGTGGATTAGAAGAGATCTTAAAAACCTGTACATTTCAATTAGCATTATGATGGGGAGACCTCTTTAAACCGCTGATTCCCAGTCCTGGGGGGCTTCATTGTGTGGAATGTAGCATTACTAAGACATATTAAAGAATAATTCATTAATTTCCAAGTTGGTATTATAATATAATGTAATTTGTGAACTGCTCATTTATTTTATAATTCATTTAATCCTTCATTGGTGCTGAAATTTACCCCAATGAATCAGAATAAAATATTTACTATTTCAATGGTTTTATTCACTCAGTTGTATCTGTAATACTGAAACAATTATTTTTTTACAGATGTGTATCATGCTTCTCTTATTAGCTACTATATCCAACTCGCATTTAATTTTAATTAACGGTCAAAATTTTAGGCGGCAAAGAGAGTGGATTCCCCCTGGACCAGTCTGAGAATTGCTCTCCTAACCCACATTTAATTTAGATATTAGATATTGCACCCCATTGAAGACAGGAAATGACTCGTTGCATAGCAGTGAGGATGAGAGTGGAGAGAGCTGGTCGATGAGGCGTTGTGAGGCATGTCCTGAAGTTTACTGAAAGGTTAGTGATGTACTGGCTCTGACCTCCCAGTTCTCGGGAGAGCGGGTCCTGGCGAGTACGCCAGTTTTCAGTCCCCCTGAGGTTTTCATTAGCCCTGATTAGCTGTTGATAAAAGGAATTTATGCAATTTAAGCCAAGCGGTTTAGCTATGGACATTTTCACTGGGCCAGATCCGTTACAGTTGGGGAGGCTTATGATGGTGAAAGTGGAGGATGGGGGCCCTCTTGTTTTATTTCTTTGAAAATTTAAGCAAACCCATATAAATATGTGTAGGAAACAGATTTTGAATAGTTAATGATCCAAGATTAATCAGGTCATAGTCTGTTTTTCTAAACAAGCATTTATCCGTAAAATAATCAAGAATGTATAGGCCTCCATGTATTCCTCAGTCATGTTTCGTTAGACACAAATTAAAAATCACCATTAAGTTTCACCTTGATTTTCCTTTTGGATGAAATTATCGAATCAACCATCAGCTCAATCAATTGAATACAAGCTCAGTGAGGTCGAATGCCGGAGATTCCAGCAGCCCTCAAGAGCCTTCCCCTAAATTACGTCCTGGTTACATTGATATCCGTTTTAAAAAGTGATACAAATGACTGGCTCATTGTAATAGATTTGTAGAGAAGCTTCTGGACCCCACGCTGGTCAGGAACAACACACAGTAGCTCTAGTTGGGTAGTTAGGATGAGAGGATGAGATAGATCATGTCGCTTAGCGATTTTCCCAGCTAATAGGCTTCTTTGCGGTCCTTTCCGTGCTCAGAAGCCAGCTAGCATTTCTACAAAAGATCCCTCTTTGAAGGAGTTTTTTTTTAATTTATGAATGGTAGCATTGTCAATATCCTCCCCTAAATCATTAGCGACCCTAATGAGGGCTCACGTTATGGTTTATGGAGCAGTGATGCAGGCATTCCTAACAGCAGATTAATATGTCGCCTTTACCTAAATTACCCTTTGTACGAGTGTGCTGTGGAATTTAAAAAAAATTTTAAAGTGATGTTTAAAATAATTAATAAACTATGTGAAATGGAGTCAGGATTGGCCTGGGTTTACAAGTCTCTATTTGTTGCCATTAATTTATGCAATATACAGCAAGATTGTAAGTTATATGGTGCATTGCGTTGTGTCATATGTCTTCCAACTATTTTTTTTCTTCATTATTTAAATGTGTTTTGGTTGTATTATGGAGTGTTTAAAACCTTTCTTAGATTTACACCGTATACTATAACCATTTTGTGCAAAACCAAATGTTGTTGTTTTCTGCATTTGGAATCTTTGTTTTGTAATATTAAACTAACGTTTACATTATAGTTACATTTCCTGTGTGTTGATGTTTGAGTTTGATAGACAGTGTGCCCATTGCCTGTGTTCACTCCTGCAAACACCCCAAATTAACCATAATAACAGCAACATGCGAAATAAACAGGTGGATATCTCTGATGACTCAAAGGGTAAAAACATCTGTACATACAGCGCCGCTTGTGAATTGATGAGCCCCTTACTTTAGTACATAATCTTGCTTTCTGTGATTGGAGAAATTTCAAAAGTGAATATATAAACCAAATGCACATGCATTCATTCAATCATCCATCTTCCAACTGCCTACTTTGGCAGAACGTGACATGATCAGGGGTGCAACTTGGATGGAATGTCAGTCCACATCCACCCGTACACTATGGACAATTTACAGACACTGATTAACCTAACTGCCTGCCTTATATGGTGGCCTGGTAACATAAATTGGATGTTGAAAGGCCTGGCCTTAACTTTGATACTTATGCATGTTCACCAAATTAGTTAAACTGCATTACGGCATTTGGCATTTGTATTTCATTCACATAGGGCTGTGTTTCCCAACCCGGTCCTTGGGGGACCCACAAGTGGTCCACATTTTTGCTGCCTCCCAGCTCCCTGCCAGACATTCTACATTTTTTTGCTCCTACTAGTGGACCAGATGGACCAAGTGGTAGTAACAGGCAAATTCATTACTCATATTAGCAACAAATACTGAATTAAGCATGTGTTGAGCCTGACTCTAAGCCACGTACAGCAGCTGGTGAGCAGATGGGCAGATCTGCACTACAGATATACAGACCTGCGCTACAGATGGACAGGTCTGCGCTGCAGATGGACAGATCTGTGCTACAGATGGACAGGTCTGCGCTACAGATGGACAGATCTATGCTACAGATGGGTAGGTCTGCGCTACAGATGGACAGGTCTGCGCTACAGATGGACAGATCTGTGCTACAGATGGGTAAGTCTACTGGCACAGGCTGGCTGTGCTGTCGACAGACAGCAGCTGTGCTGTGGTACATGCATATGCTGAGCTGAGCCTGACCCAGGAGCTGTGCAGAGAGAACCCACGGAATCCTTCAGGTGTTGCTGGAGATACATGCCCTGTTTGTGCTCCCAGCCTAGTGAATGTCAAGATATTAAACATAACATAAGACTGTAAGTAATGTACATTGAGCTCCTGCCATCTTGAGATAACCTGACAGCATCCGGCTGAAGGCCAGAGAATTCCTATGTATCTGGCGTGGGAGAAATGTGGTGGTTTTTAGTCTGTTGTTTTAAAGAAGGCAGGCCCATTTTAGGAATAGCAAAAATGAAGAAGAGTTCAGTGGTTTTTCTGAAAATATCAGGTTCCTTCAGACTTAAGCAGAAGACGGTAATGGGCTAATTAAATGTGAAATGCGTATTTGCAGTAAAGACCTTTCTGCTCCACTCTCAGGCTTGTTCTGGCTCCCCCTCCTGGGGGGAATGTAATTGTTACCCTGGCCACTCTGTGCTGTACACCCTGCGAAGCCGCACTGCCGTTAATCACCCAGGTGACATGATGGATCGTCAGAGGCATCCCAGCCCTGGATTTGGCTCCCGCCGGCTCTCCTCGTCTCGGAGCAGCTGCGTCCCGCCCAAAGAAAACACCCGAGATGACATTCCTGGTAAGGTTTGGCCCCGCAGGCCTTTTAGAAAGAGCGCAATGGAGCGCCCCCCGGGTGCTGATCCTGCTTTCCATTTACTGCCCCAGTCACAGACCCGCCACAGTCCAGGCGTGGCCTTCTAGATTGCAGCAAGATAAATCTTCAGATGGAACTGACAATAGAGGTACCTTGTAAAAAAATGCAAATAAATATATTAACCGTATTCTAATGGCAGAAAAGTTTCAACACATTCAGTGTAAACAGCAGTAAAGAGCAGCAAATCTACCCTGACAGTTAAATAGCACAAACCCCTGTAGTTATGTGTACGTTCGGTCAGCTGACTTGCTGTTTGGATTAATGTTTGGGCGGCGCTTCTGCCGTTCTGGGGGAGACTTCAGAAAATGAACAGACCCTAGAAAAAACCCTCAGGGGAGCTGAAGACCCCAGAAATGCTGGTCAGGAAGTGCTGTTTGTACTCTGGGGTCTAGAGACTTTAGCCAGGCATGAGGTTTGTGAATTGTTATTGGTTCATATTTTACTCACATTCTGATACTTAAGATGAGCCGATTTAAAATAAAAATGAGTAAAATAATAATAACGGCAGCAAATGACGAGTAACAAGGTGACAGCGAGGCGTTAAACTCCAAAGGTCTGTGTGTGTGTGTGATTTGTGACTTCAAAGTGTATCTATAGCAATGTGAATAACGAAGAATCCTCTTGCCCGATTCATTAATTACAAAATGCTGATGGAACGAGGAACCAGAGATCCGAGGCCATGAGAAAAAGAATTTATCTCCCTGATCATCTGTGAGTTTGATGTAAAGGCCTCATCACTAACATCGTTGCCATTGTTAAAAATGACTTTACTGTGATGAGTGTCCTATCCCCCCCCCACTCCCCCCGGGTAGCTCATACTTCATGATAAACAGAAGGCTATTGAGCTAACTTGAGGATTCTGGGATATTTTGGCCATTAAACTGCCTCAAACCGCACACATATTTCATGTGAGTGACAAAGTAGGAACATGGGGTAAACTGCACAGCTTCCATTAACCTCATGCATCTGTGAGTAATTATTATTATTGGCTGTATGGACAGTTTCCTGGTTTGAACACAGGCTGAACCGGTGGCCTGTTGAGGTCAACAGCTCATGTGG